>LPNX010607726.1:917342-955585 GCA_001517045.1 Pseudotsuga menziesii
TTTTTAAGGACCACCCCCAAATACCTTAAAAATTGTTTGGAGGGAGTTTTATCAAAACCACCGCAACATACCTTTAGGGGGGGTCTTTCTACAATCCCCCCCAAAAGTCATAAGAATTATACTTTTGAGGGGCGGTTTGTAAGGACCGCCTCCAAATACCTTAAAACACTTTGGGGGGGTCTTTCTAAAACCCCCCCAAAAGTCCCTAGAATTAGAATTTTGAGGGGGGTATTTAAGGACCACCCCCAAATACCTTAAAACAATTTTGGTGGGGGTTTTAGCACAAACGCCGCACACCACTATTAGGTGGGATCTTTCTAAATGTCCCCACCCCCAAAAAGTCCTGAGAATTAGACATTTGGGGGGGGGGGGGGGGTTTGTCAAAACTGCCCCCAAAAGTCCCGAGAATTAGACATTTGGGGGGGGGGGGGTTGTCAAAACCGCCCCCAAAAGTATTGAGAATTGGAATTTTTTTTGGGGGGTTTGTCAAAACTGCCCCCAAAAGTATTGAGAATTGGACTTTTGGGGGCGGTTGTTCACAAACCAGCCCCACAAGTCCTGAGAATTGCGCTTTTGGGGAGGGGGTTGTTTAAAAACCACCCCCAAAAGTCCAATTTTTGGGACTTTTGAGGGGGTTTTTTAAGAACCTCCCCAAAAGGCCTAAAAAAAATTTTTTTTTTGGGGGGGGGGGGGATTTACCAAAAACGCCCCCAAAAGGGTATTTTGTTGTAGTGACACATGTAGGAGTAGGACTTGGTTCTTTCGTCTCTTTGAGTGTCTTTCCCCCACTCTTCGTGGAAGGAGGGGGAGCAGGAGTAGAGACATGAATTTTTGTACCTGGAGGTGGGTGCAACATCATATCAATAGGTTGGACATGAGTCAATACAATATGGGGAGTTGGGGGAGGGGTGGTTGGATCCAGGTACCACACATGAATACCCAAAGTGAACCTAGGCAGGTTGAGAGTAGCCATGATGGGATTACTCATGATGCCAGAAGGTGGAAAGAGAAAAGGGATCGTGTGAACAGGGAATAAACCCCAATAATTCCCCGAGGTCTATGATTGAGGTAACGAGGAGGTAAAAATGATACTAGACGTGACAGTGCACAAATATGATATATCAGTTGGCGAAGGGGGAGGTGGTAAGGAAAAAAAGGTGTCCATCATAAGAGCATTGGTAAATAAGACTAGGCCAACGACAGACAGGGAGGGTATGGACACATTGTCGATAGTAGGAAGGACATGTTTTGGTATGGATGGTCCCTTTGGATCATAGTACGTCAGTTGATCGATGGTCACGATCTTCCCATCATGGGGGAACATCAAGAGTGGAAAGACGGTAGAGAAAACGAATTGCATTACATACATATAACTACATCCTAGGAGGAGGTTGTATTTGAGTTGGGTGTTGACAACCTCAATGTTGATCAACACTATTTTGTTGGCTAACTCAACGGGGACATTCGTGAGGATGCCCTGGGGTTTAGCAGCACGACCATCATAGGCGCAAAGAGTGGTGGAAGAAGGTTGAAGGGTTGGAGATCTGAGTTTTTACTAAACAAATGTTGATATAACACAGGTGGATGCCCCCTCATAGATGATGCATCAATGAATGACCAAATTATTAATCTTGATCGAAAATTGGAAGCTGACGGATGATGGCATCCAGGATTCTCCTTGAGCTAGGTCGAAAGTGATCAATGTCGAGTTAGAGGGATCGACGACACCTAATGCGGATAACAATGTTTTGCGTTGTGAAGGACAGGTTTTGAAAACTTCCAGAGCGTACATGGCCTAGGGAGATTGGGCCAAGTCATTGACTATACTTTAGTTGAGCATGGCTCTGGAAGTGGAGTTGTTCATGACGCAACACAAAGGGAACCACGGGACTTTGGCAGTCCTGTCCGTGGGGGCTCTTGGAAAATGAAAATACATGTCATGAGTGATGGAGGTAGATGCTTCAGAGGGGTTAACATTTTCTATGGTGGATCCATACTGGTTTCGTTGAGTCTGTAAGTTGACATCAGACGATAATGTCATAAGGTGATGGACACGAGGATCAATGGGTTGACCCGCAGAAGTGGGTGTGATGGTTTGTGGTACCAAGGGCTGGGCTGCAACCATTCCTTGATTTGGTAGGGGTTTTTGCAGCACCATAGGTGGAGGAATTGGCAGTTTTGGTATTGGCTGAGACGAAACAACCATGTTGGGGTCGTGTTGATTATCAGTTTGGAGTAAATGGAAGACACGATTTATATGAGGACACTAATGTGTATAATGGTTGTAATTGCTACAAATGGCACACAGATGGTTAGTCTGCAACTGTGGGTTCTTCCCATGCCTAGGGGACATTGTGGATTTTGTGCTGGGGGGTTGGCTTCATTATTGTTCATAGGGCTGGATTGTTGCCACCTCTTAGAGATTGGTTGTTGTTATATTTTTATCATTCAAGCTAGCATTATGATCTTAGGATATTTTAACTAAGAGAATAATAAGGACATCAATAAAAACATAAGCACAACACAAGGGACAAGAGAAACAAGGAATTTTCCTCAGGGAAACCATAAAGGAGAAAACCCCACAACTTCCTCAGAGATAGAATCAGCACCAAAGGTAAAACCAGAAAATAGTAAGATGATCTCCCGACAGTAGCAGTCTCTCTCTCGCACACTGAGAGAGCTTCTCCTCTCTCAGTCATGCGCCCCAATGAGTGAGTGTGTGTGTATGAGTGTGATAAATAGAGAGGCTCTCACTCTCTATTTATATTCTTTCGTTTACTTGAAACCCACTCCAACATGTCGCCCTCACTTAACAATTACTTACTAGAGCCGACATCTCCAGGAGTGTCTAATAACCCTAGTGCCCCACCACTTGTGGGGACTTTGCCTCCTTCGACCAATAGGAGGGTAACACAATGGTGGGGACTATTGCCCCGACTTATAATGACTCACCTAGGGTCGAATTCTCTAGGATAGTCTAATAACCCAAGGGCCCCATAACTGTGGGGACTTTAACCCTTGACCAATAGGAGGGTTACCCACAATGACTTGACATGACTTTCACATTATAGAAACTTCCTGGAATAAACATCGGGGTATGACATGACTCAAGTACATCACAAATACATCCCGAAATAAACATCGGGTTACAATACATAAGAAATACGGATGAATACATTTCGAAGTTACAAATACATCAACACTCCCTCTTAACTAGGAAGGTATTCTCTCGACACAATTTATCAGCACAAGTCTTCTTCTCTATATCATCTGGATCATCATTGATTTCTTATCATCTTCATCTTCAAGTCACCTTCATCTTCAAGTCATCTTCATCTGGATCTGGATCATCATCACTTAATATAGATCATCACTCAATCTGGATCATCATCACTGAATCTAGATCATCACTCGATTTGGATCATCATCACTCGATCTAGATCATCATCACTGAATCTAGATCATCACTCGATCTGGATCATCATCACTGAATCTAGATCATCACTCGATTTGGATCATCATCATCACTGGATCTGGATCATCACTTGATTTGGATCATCATCATCACTGGATCTGGATCATCACTGCTAGATCTGGATCATCACTCAATCTAGATCATCACTGCTGGATCTGGATCGTCACTCGATCTGGATCTCTCGGAGTCATCATAATTGGATTTGGATCATAGCTCGATCTGGATCTCCTCTAGTCATCATCATATGTGCTATCTCATGATTCTTCTTGTCATAGGAAGTTCTACACAGCCAGCCTTCTTTCATGCTGGGTGTATGCCTACCTCCTTGTAGTTCTTTGGTAGCCCTTACATCTGACCTACTTGTTAGAATGGCCAGCACTCACATCTGACCTGCTCATTAGAAAGGCGGTAGCCCTTACATCTGACCTACTTGTCAGAATGGCCAACACTCACATCTGACATGGAAGGAACCTAATCCTTTAGCCATGACAGAATGGCACAACCCTTACATCTGACCTACTTGTCAGAATGGCAGTAGCCCTTACATTTGACCTACTCGTTAGAATGGCCAGCTCTCACATCTATCATGGGAGGAACTTAATCCTTTAGCCATGAACAGAATGGCACTGCCCTTACATCTGACCTACTTGTCAGAATGGCGATAGCCCTTACATTTGACCTACTCGTCAGAATGGCCATCTCTCACATCTGTCATGGGAGGAACTTTAGCCATGAATAGAATGGAACTGCCCTTACATCTAACCTACTCATCAGAATGGCAGTATCCCTTACATCTAACCTACTTGTCAGAATGACTGTAGCCCTTACATCTGACCTACTCATCAGAATGGCCAGCTCTCACATCTATCATGGGAGGAACTTAATCCTTTAGCCATGAATAGAATGGCACTGCCCTTACATATGACCTACTCATCAGAATGGTGGTAGCCCTTATATCTGAAATGGGAGGAACTTAATCCTTTAGCCATGAACAGAATGGCTCAGCCCTTATATCTGACCTGCTCGTCAGAATGGCTATGTGACTCATCATTTCCCCTTAGAGGGAACCTCGATCTCAAGAACACAAAGCTTCCCCTTGAAGTACTCAAACTTCACTTTGGCCATTTCTAGCATAGAATCACACCAGAGCTGATTATGTCTAAGGATGACCTGCGAGCTTCACCAGGACCGATTACATCCAAGGGCAACCTGTCTCATCAGCTATGCTAGAAATCCTTCTTTCAAGAGATCTTGATCTGGATCACTGCTCCTCTCTACATCATACAACAAATGCAAGTTAGATCAACCAAATCAAATATTAGTTTTCAAAAGAAACATACTACCTCCCAAATAGCAAGTGGCAACATATTTTGCCTCAGCTGTACTCAGTGCTATGCAAGACTCCATCCTGCCAAACCAAGAGATCACACTTGATCCCATACTGAAGTAGCACCTCAAAGTTCTCTTCCTATCAATGGCACTGCATGCCCAATGTGAATCCACATAATCTTTTGAAACGCCTCATACTTGAGCCCATAATTAACTGTACCCTTCAAGTACCTCACTGCATGCTTTGCAACCATCAAGTGAACATGTCTCAATGTGTTCACAACAAAGCAAATATATGGTCTTGTATTTTTCAAGTACATCAAGGAACAAATCATCTGACGATATATCGTGGCATCAACGGTCTCTGATGAAGCAACACTCAATAGCTTCAGCTTCGATGCCATAGGTGTGTTCATGCAATCCATCATCCTAAACCTCTTCAGGATCTCTACTGCATACTTCCTTTGTCCACACCTCCATGCCTAGAAAATAGTGCATCAACACATAACAGGAGCATAACTGGTCTTCTGCCTTCAACCTTGAAGCAAAGGTTGGAATCCTCTTTACTCTTAGTAAAGCCTAGAGTCATCAGTAATCTGTCCATCCTGTCATACCATGTTGAACATTAGATCTTCTGCAGTCACTCCCTCTAAAGCGGAGCGTCATACTCCCTCTGTCTTCCGTACTCTATGCATTGAACATTCTATACCGGAGTGACAAGTAGCTTCCTATGCTACTAATATTCTATGTGACCATCTAGTGTATAGACTTGTATCTTCAACCTTGTAGCAAAGGTTAATATCTTCATCAAGCTCATCATATATGTGTTTCAATTCTTACTGGCTACAAATGTCTCTTCGTAGTCTATGCCTTCTTTTCATGAGAAGACTCATGCTACGAATCTTGCTTTGTATCCCACGATGTTTCCATCTACTACATGATGGAGCTACGAACTTCCCTTCACGTATTGATATTGCATCCTAGACATCATTCTTCTTGAACTGGTCTTCCATTTCTTCTTGGTTACTTCTTCATGGCTGGAAGGTTCTGCGTCAATGATGTCACTGTATTCGTCATATTATTCTTCATTTTGAAATGTCGTCACTTGTTCTTCGGAACAAGTCTTATCCTTCTTTGCTTGCAGACGATTATGTATGTGGTCTTTCCTACAAGTCAAATGCATTTGTATGGTTAGAAACATTTCATAAGGAATATTCATACTGACAAATTCTTATGCATAAATATGTGATCATGCAACTACTTTATCCAATACAACATTCATCCATATCTCACTGAAACTTTCTAGATGCCTTCCAACTCTACCAGGACAACATTGAGATTGTGCACTAATCCAATATGTCGGCAAAGATGTTTCATTCTAGATAAGTAGCAATGGAGAGTTGTATAGCACCATGAGATACTTACCCATCACATGCATATTAGTAGTATAATGTCATTAATGCAAACATCCTATCATGCATAATACATCAACTGAATATAAACAAATGTATAACAAAACAATATCATGAAATGACAATTGAATACTTATCTTTATTTGTTTCGTGGGTAGACTCCTTCTTAAGCCTTCAGCTTCATCATCTTCTTCATTCATAATAGCATAATTTCTTATCAAAAAGCTAAGATGGATAAGAGGTTCTTTAAGAGTTCAGATATTCATATTCCTCATCGCTTGAGGGATCTTCTTTGGATGGTAAGAGCTTGATATTCAGTTTCTCCCACCTTCTCTTCTCGAGCTTCTTCTTCTTGTGTGTTCTCTTTCCAGAGACCACTGAAAGTAATCACTTCCTTTTCACACACATTCCTCGAATGAATGAATCCCATGATCCTGGAAGGCCATTCAAGGTGGCTATCACCACTTCTGCATTCTCCACTTCTTCTTTTACCGCTTCAAGTTGTTCTTTGATTTGAGAGACCCTTGTAAAGTATGACTGCATGGTCTCTGCATTCTGAATCTTCACATTCTTCAACTGGTTTCTTAAGGTCATTTTCTGATGTATGCTCTTTCCTTCAAATAGCTTGGTCAAGGAATCAAACATCTTTGGTGTCTTTAGAGAAGACACTTGTAGTACAAGTTGATTCGTGACTGAATCAGCAATGATCTTCTTGGCCTTGACCAAGTTCTTCTTGTGTAAGGCTTCTAGCCTCATCTCCCTCTGGAACTGGAACCTCTCTACTCATATAGGTGTCCCATTCATTTTCTTCAGAGAGATCATATACTTCCATGCTTGAAATTTGTCAACTTCACCAAGATTATCATCAAGCTTATGTGATAGATCACTTTGAAATGAGAACCTCACTGTGAAAATAGCAATAGATTAGATCTTACCGATTTGAGGTGTTCGTCCTGGTTCCGGAGCTGGCTGTTCTAGGGTTTGTCAGAGAAACCCTAATTCTAAAAAATTGGAATATTTCAGATCTGATTGGATAGAAATATATATCTCTTCAAATGTATCTATCCAAAGTACTCCTTTTCTGAAAACAGTGGAGGGAAGCTCCCAGAACAGGAAGCCCTAGTTTTCCAATTTCTCCTCCAGAAATGCCTGTCACTGCTTCTACAATATATCTGAAATTACTGCTCCTATGTATCTAAAAATTTGTACTGAGGTAGCCTCGCATATCCCTATTCCAACACCATAGGTTTCATCAGAATTAGTTTCACCAATTGGGAAGTATGATCATTTTCCCAAGGTGACCCGTTACAAGACTATTCAGAACAGCGAAGTTGTACGGACTTCCACGTGTCACTGGTTCATCTTCTAAGTATGAATCTTGGATCACATAAATTAAAGTCCGTTCCCTCTCTAGAAAAACTTTAGAAATATCATTTATACCTGTGTAGCCCAAGATATATCAATTCTCCCTAGGTGTCATGTTTAGGTATGAACTCTGGAAGAAGCTGGAACCCTAACTTGGAGGGATCATATCTCCTAGAATATAGAGAATATGAGGCTGAGTTTTGGACACAGTGTAAATCAGGATTTTATATTTGGCATATGCAATTTTTATCTCCTGAACCTTTTCCAATCTCAGGATATAGTGAATGTACCAAAACTTAGCATTTTTTGGTATTTAGGGTTTTTCTAGCTCGGGGTCAAACTAGGGTTTGAATTTGCCGGAGTTTAACCCAACCAAAAAACTTGATCCAGGTTTGTAAAATTTGGTTTTGATGAGGAGATCAATCCTATGCTAGGCTCACTCAAAAATTCCTCTTCTGTAGAAAGCCCTAATTTTCGCACCGAAAACTGAAAATGCTCGAAATCGAATTCCGCTTCGACAGAAAGATGCACCCTTCAATGGAGAGTCAGCCTAGAATAATTTTGCTGATGGATTGTGGAGAGAGACCCAAAAATTAAGAATCCCTATATTTTTCAGCTGCATAATTTTTTCTTCTTAGGTTAGCTCTAATACCATGTTATATTTTTATCATTCAAGCTAGCATTATGATCTTAGGATCTTTTAACTGAGACAAGCACAACACAAGAGACAAGAGACACAAAGAGTTTTCCTCATGGATACTATAAAGGAGAAAACCCCACAACTTCCTCAGAGATAGAATCAACACCAAAGGTAAAACTGAAAAACAGTAAGATGATCTCCCGAGAGCAGCAGTCTCTCTCTCTCACACTGAGAGAGCTTCTCCTCTCTCACTCATGCGCCCCAATGAGTGAGTGTGTGTGTATGAGTGTGATAAATAGAGAGGCTCTCACTCTCTATTTATATTCTTCTGTTTACTTGGAACCCACTCCAACATGTCGGCCTCACTTAACAATTACTTACTAGAGCCGACATCTCTAGGAGTGTCTAATAACCCTAGTGCCCCACCACTTGTGGGGACTTTGCCTCCTCCGACCAATAGGAGGGTAACACAATGGTGGGGACTATTGTCCCGACTTATAATGACTCACCTAGGGTTGAATTCTGTAGGATAGTATAATAACCCAAGGGCCCCATAACTGTGGGGACTTTAACCCTTGACCAATAGGAGGGTTACCCACAATGACTTGACATGAATTTCACATTAATGAAACTTCCCGGAATAAACATTGGGGTATGACATGACTCAAGTACATCACAAATACATCTCGAAAAAAACATCGGGTTACAATACATAATAAATACGGATGAATACATTCCAAAGTTACAAATACATAAACAGTTGTTTCGTTGGTTCCTACCTCTCTGAGTTATTCTTGGTTATTGGGGGCGGGTTGATTAGGGGGGTTATGCTGTGCATAGACTTGTCCTTGAGGAGAAGGAGGATTCAGGGTCGGAGCAGGAGTAGGTTGCATAGGTGGTGATTAATAGGTAGGAGCAGTTGGAGGGGATGCAAAGCTGACCATCTGGCCATTACCCAAGTGTTTAGAGCAATTTGGTTCATGAACATGAGGAATTGGTGTGGGAGGCGCATAGGAATGTGTGGCTCTAGACTGAGTCATAACACGTGAAAAATATAGGGCATAACCTGGTTGGGAAACACTAGGAGTGTTACCGAAATGGGGTGGCATCGAAGGAGAGGTCATGTATAAGTGGGGATATTGAGTAACAAAGCCAATAACTCCATTAGCAACATGGGATGCCCCCGACATATCTTGACGCGAGGAGCCAACACTGGGAGCATTGGGTATTATGGTATACAGATAACCCGATTAGGCATAGATGAGATCAAACTGTTGTGCCTTCCTGATGGCTTCCTCCTCGATTTGTGGGAATTCATATGTAATGTCCTTGGCGATGGGGGAGAGAAAGGTTTTAAGAAAGCAATATAGGAAAATCCTATTATCTAACTGGATCTTACACAAGCTACGACGACAACGCCATTCATGGATATGGTCCGTGATATGGGTAGTTGTGTTTTGTCTACAAGATAATAGAATTTCCACACCCTCATCATAACGAACGGGTAACTGAATAAACATCGAGGTTAATGAGGAAAATTCTAGATATGTGGCATGAGGAAGTTCAATATACCATTTGGCTGCAACACTTGTGAGTGTACGCTAGAATAACTGCAATCAAATAGAATCATCCACTGTTTTGTTAGATGAACACCATAAGTGGAATGACATAATATGATTTTGGGGGTCCTCTCCTGCCTTTCCCTTAAACTTAGGGATGTCTGAGGGGAGTTTAGTAGGCATGGGAGGCCATAATGGGTTATGATGAATGGGGTCATTGGTCAACCATGCCAAATCAAGCAGGTTGAGACTAGCCATGAAAGGTATACTAGAAACGAAAGTAGATCGGGAAGGGACAACAATGGTTATGACACCAGCAAGAATGTAGTTCCCATGGGTAAATGGGGGTGGGTAAGGTTGACTTCTGATAGTAGGAGTAATCACTGGTATGGTAGGAATACACGGAATGGACATGGAAGGGCCATTGCCCCATGTATGTATGGTGGTATGGTAGGAACCATGATGGTTGGAGTGGGGCCACCACTAGTGGGTAGAAAACCAGCAACAGTGTGTGTGGTGGCAAGGGGCCCACTAGTACTAGGACATGTCGATCCAGTGGAAGGGATACCCAAAAAAATGGGTGGAATGGAAACAAGCCCACTATCATTCATCCCCCTGTGAAAGGGGTTAGGAGGTGCACCAACCATGGGGCTACATGGGGAGGTGAACAGGGTAGGTTCTGATTGATAGGAATCATAATCAAAATCAGAGGCAGTATATGGCTCTGAAGGTGGTGAATGACATTGAATATGGATCCGATGGTGATGGTTCAAGGAACCAAACTGAGGTGTATGCCCCCTAATCCTATGTGAACAACGTGGTGGAGCTAACTTATGGTGTGTTGTGTAATGAATGTAAGTGTAAGAGTCTCAAATGCAGGCTCAAAAACCCAACTACAACTGAGTGTGCAGAAGGAGAGCATACAAATGGTGGCTCATAGGCCAAAAATCAAGCTCTAAAACCATATTACAACAACGTGTTACACCAGGCGAGTTTAGAACAAACTGTCCAGAAATCCAACAAAAAACACTACCTAGAAATAAAATGGTGCACTAACCTATGGGGTGTGATTGCAAGCAAACTCCTCTACAGGGTGATGAAATCTCTGTCAAACAATACAAAATGGAAGAACAATAATCTAAGATATCCCACTACCGAGAGGGACCTCTAGTAAAAGAGCCCTAGATAGAATGGAAACTAGGCTACCTCATTCATGACACATATGGAGTGGTTTACTGGCACTTCAGCCCTTTGGCTCTCGACACATGGTATACTCTAGAATGCATGAGGAGGACTATGAAGGGTTATCCTTCAATGCATAATAGAGTGTAGTATTCCACCTTGACTTATGGAACCCCTTCATTGTGGCTTACTCCCGCAAAGAAGGTGGCCCTCTGATAGACTGGTCAAGAACGTGTCAACAAGTGCAAGAAGATTTTGGTCCCCTAATGGACACCAACTATGCCTCAAATGTAAGTGACAAAGGGGTGTTATTTGGATTCCTATCCCCAATGTCCTAACTTAACTACAATATTGTTTTGGTCCTCAAATGAGGTTACAATGTTGGTTGAGTTAAGTTAATTTCTTAGGCTAGCTTGGGGTCATGAACCAAGTTTTTTACTTTAGGGTGTAAGATGTGTGCACAAGTGATGTGAAAAATATAAACCCCAGCCATCTCATGAACAAGACGCAAAAATGCAGATAAATAACAGTAAATGACAGTAAATATCATGCAAAATTACAACTAATTCCTCCAAAAAATAAAGTATACACAAGTAAATGAATGCATAAGGAACTGATCAGGATGAAGGAAAAACAGGGGTCTCAACTACTAAGCTCGACACAAGGGGCTCACATACAAGGAAAATAGGACCACAAAATAAATCAGGGGGTTGTAATGGGTCAGATCTGGATATAAACAGACCAGGAAGGGGTAGAACATAGATAGGGGGTCTGTAACAAGGATCTCAAACACTAAAAAGGACTGAAAAATTGCAGGTCACAGCTATTGATGGAACATACACGATCAGGGTCACATAGAACTGTGAAAGAGTCATGATATTAACAGAAAAAAAGGTGGGAGACTCAAGTAACACAAAATTGGGGTTTATGCGCGACAGGTCACACAAAACTAGGTCACAGTAGCATCCTCGGTCTCTTTGAGCACCGAGACAAGTGCGATCTGGAGTTCTAGTCCAGGTCGCACTTATTGGGGCGGAAGAAGTGAAATAGGTTGCGCTTATCGAGAAAAAAGGTGTGACCTGGATGTAAATTCTACTGAATAAGTGCAATACAACTGAAACTAAGAATTTTTTCCAAAAAGGCTGTCGGCTGGGGTTGGGGGGGAAGGAACTGAGGAAAAACTGGTTCGGATCTACCGCGAGGGGGGCATATTTGTGACGGCTAAAGGTACCAAAGGATAACAAACCAGTAGAAACACCTACAAAAACAAAATTCTGAAAGGATCGACCGAGTGGAGTATCCAAAACTGTAGTTGGGATTTCTCCCCTACCATGTACAAAAGCACCTACCCTAGATCAACCGAATCATAGGGTAGAGTTCAATGGTGTGAGGTGTCTTTCAACCTTGAATTACAACAATAACTAACAACAAGAAATAAAAGAAATGTTTTTCATATTTTATATTTTATTTTCTAACTAGCAGCAAATAACAACAATATGCATACCTTTCTTTGAAGTGGGCCACTGCAGTCGTCCGGGGAAATGGTCTCACTGCTACACGGTTTGGGTATTCAGTCTACTCCACTACTGGTTATAAAATATGTGGAATTGATCCAAATGGGTATGGAGCAAGCTGAACATACACCGTGGGAGAGATATGGCAAAGTGTGATGGTATTGCGAAAGGCGAAAAGTGAAGGAATATGTGACAAAAAGTTCAAAAGTGTTTCTGAAATGGCCAAAAAGTGTTTGTGGTGAGATCTTCACAATGTATTTATAGGATGGTCCAAGGTTTTTTGACCCATGGTATTTTATTGTGCATGATATTTATCTATGGTTTTTGACCCGTTCTCATTTTTAGGGTTTTTTGGTCCTTTTTGGAGAGAGTGGGGATAAATCACAAAAAATGCTCAACTTCCCTTCATTTATGGGGAAGGAATAATAATGTTTTGGACCATATTTGGTGTAAAATTAGTTGTGAAGGTCAAAATGGAGAAAATAATGGTGGGAATATGATGTATAGTTATGGTTTGGATCATAGAGAGCTAGGTGAACAATTTTTGGTGTTAACAACATAGGAAATAGGGGATCTTGTAGTTGCATGTAGGCCATGATAAAGGTAACTCCATAGTGGATGTGTTATTTTTCTCTAGTTATTTTCCTTCCATCTCCATTTTATATATCATTCTATGGAATAAAGATAATTCCATGAATTAAGTTGTAAGAACCTTTGCGATGAACTATTCCAATGGAATATCCATGACATTTTATGAGTCAAATAACCAAGGGTATGGGGAATGAATTCAAAGGAGGGATACCATGGGTTAACTATGTAAATTAACTAAAATTAATGGTTGATATTCTTGGAAGTGGGTGGGGGTACTAAGGTAAAATGTATATTTGGAGGATGGCATTAAGAGGGTTCAAAGGGTGACTCGTCACATAATTCTTTGAACAATCACAAATATGGAAGTTTTCATAAGGGATCATATACATATTATAGCTATGCTATATAGCACTTTAAATGGTTTATGAAATAATAAATATATTTGAGTAAAAATACAAAAAATGAGATAAGTTTTCAAAAGTGATCAAATGAATCAATCATGTGCATGATAGAAAGTGGAAAAGACCATAGGTAGGACACTAGTTGTAATCTCCTTGGGGGTAGATGAATGGCGGCGATAAGATGTAACTTTTACAATATGGATGAAGTGATGGGATTGTGATATGCAAAATGAAACAAACAGTGCCATAAAGTAGGAGTTTGGTGGTAAGCCAATGAGTGAGGTGAATATGCATATGAGGCTAAATTTTATTACATAAACTAGATGGAATTTGATTCTAATGGTGGAACAATGACATGGGTACTAAAATTTAATAAGTTACTATTGAGAAATAACCAATGAAGGAATTACTGTTGGACAAGATAAAATACAGGAGTGGCTAGTCTAGGCCACTTTCTTGAACAACGGGGGTGTCATATAGGTAGAAATGAGGTTCAACAAATAGTTGCAATGCATGATATTTTGTGAAGGGAAATAACCTATATGCCATTTTCAAGGATTGTACTTGTAGGAATGGTCACATAAGGATAAATGATGTGGTATTGTCGCAACCTGGTCCTATGCACATTGAAACAATACCAAAGTGTAAACAAACATTCAAAAGTAAAGCTAATAGTGCAAGTGCCACATAAAACAAATATGTAGTCTAAATTATATGCATTGAAATGATAATAGGAAAACAAGGGCTTCTCGAAAGGGTTCTCAATTACAAGAAAATGACCATGGGATGAAGAAGAGCATTGAAGAAGGAATCCAATTGTGTGAATGATGCATCAAATAGAGGTCATATGAGGCCATATGGAATAGAAGAAAAGTCTAAGGAATCATATAATTAGGGTGGGTCCTACAAAATTAGGAATAATTGTCACTATTCACCAGTTGAGGCTCTCCTGGAAGCGAAGTTTTCAAGTGCTCATATATTTCATTCCTATAGTCATTTTTTTATTACAGAAGTTTATAGGTTGGTTCCATATCCTTATTCGTTCATTATGTCCATTTTATTTTCTATTTTAGGGATTCTTAGGCTAATGGGAGGATTAACAATAATGTCATCCATTGTTATAGTTTTCGATCAATTTTCTACAATGTTCTTATGGAAAAACAATCGATGAGTACAACGTGACCGTGTCCATAAAAGAAACACATTAGGTCACACTTTTAAGGTGAGAAAGAAAAAATTGTTCAGTTTTTATCATTGACAAGGTTTGCATCATCATCATCCCTTTACTAAAAAAACTACAAAGTGGGTGTCATGCTTTTTAATGAAAAAGTTTCGATATTAACTAATTGAATTTTTTTTGGACAAAATGGAGCCATGAGTGAAATGGAAAGAGATAGACAATTATTGACTCTTTGGGAGAAGATTCTAGGGAGGCTTTCTATGTGAGGGATGCTCCAACAATGTGGGCTTCTCAAGTTCCTTGAGAACTTATTGATGCAAATGGGTGCTCATCTACTAACTAATATCATCGAGTTCCAAGATGAAAATATAGGGGAGTTCATTATGTAGGGCGAGTGGATAGAGATCACCTTAATTAATTTGTATTTCATATTGATATTGTCCATGTCTCAAGTGGTAGGATATGTACAACCAATATAGACATGGGATTCTCCCATGCAGGAATTTATTGGAAGCCCACCACATTGAAGGTGCAGTGCTACATGATTATTCTATTGACTTGGAGGATATTAAGTTTCTAGAGACTCAAGCAGTGGCAACTAAATGCCAGAGATGGGGTCTGGGAGACCCTAAAAGAGAAATCTTTAAAATACATATTTAATAATATTTTTAATAAGTGATGATGATATGGATTTATATTGGAATAATACAATATATATACAAGCAAATGTAAGGGTTGCATCTCTTCATATGAAATAATATGATCCCTTTCTATAATAACTAATATCTAATTTAGACTCATTACAAGTTTCCCCTTCTTAAAAAGATTCATCCTCGAAGATTGTGTAAAAGAAAAGTGCTTGACGTAAACTCGATGTTCACTTAATTCATAGCAACTTCTGGAAGGTTATTGAACTTGAGGAGATACTTCTTGAAAAATGAATCTTTTTCAACAATTCATCCATAAAATAAATAGAAAACTTATTTTTAGTGGTAATTTGGTTAGGTATCCTTCGATATTGGTACCATGATTCTTGCATGCTACAACTATTGTGATTTTGGCATTGATATGATACTTGGATAAGTTGACACTTTTGAATTTCTAATTTGATATTTTCAAGATGAACTTGTCTCGTCATGTTGATATTTAATATGTTTGCATGCATTGGTATGCCACTATTATTTGGCTGAAGTTCCTCAGTGATGATAAATGAACCTACAAACAGTGTTGCATTTGTAGTTGATGACATGTCATTGAATTATTTTATGAACTCAATTTTTATATTCTCTTTGATTTATAGGATTTTTTTCGCAATGGAATTTGTGACCTTTAGTTTCAATAGAATCTGGTATGGTCTCCATTTTTATTTCATTTGTTACGAAGAAAACTTCCTATGGCTTGGGGTATACCACAACAGATAGTATGACACCATAAATCAATCCACTTCCAATATGCTAAAGAGATAAACAAGTCTAGCACTAAGGGATGAAGAGCGTACCTTGTTATGGACATTTGTAGTAGATCCCCGTTGAGATTTCAACCACACTTGCACCTACATTTCATTCTCAACAACAGCGAAACCTAAAAGCATGATAGTTGTTAAGTGTTAGAACTTAATCTGGCATATATAAGTCCAATATATACAATTCAAGGAAATACATCCATGGATAAAAGCATTCATAGCTACACATATAATGGACGAGAAATGGATATTTCTATTAATTATAAACAGAGATATAAGTGACAAACTGTATTGGCACCTCATCGAAATGGAGAAACCGAATCCTCCACCTGGGCCTCCACCACTTCAATCCTCCATATCAATGGAAATATCACAAGAAAATGGTAATCTTGGGAAGAGCATCAATGGCTGCTCAAAGGAAAAAGGGATGTGGACTCAAGTATGTAAGAATGGGGCACAAATCCACTATAGTTTATTTTCTCTCACAAGTTCTCCTCCTCTAATGCATCCAAGCAGGTCAATATATATCCCTTCAATAGGAGGTGAGGGGTTGAGTTGGAGCATTTCCAGGCATATGGAAGGCCAATAGTCAAGTTATTTGTGAAATAATGAGGAAAAATCCAAATATTTTATTTATGGGCACATTTCTCGATGTACACAGGTCACAGTGGAGCAAGCCACATGTACACGCAGTCTATAGGTTAGTGACTCACATATACCAATAAACATGATTTTTTTAAGAGATTTTTTGTAGCATCAAAGTTTATATTGGGAAAAGGGGGTCCAAAGAGTCTGCATATGTACATGGAAGGCCATAAAAACATGATCTACCAAGTTTGGTAAAAACAACTATAACAGATTCCCCCTAACATGTGAGGTTAGAGGGGTAACATGATGGATGAAATACATTATACCAATCCCAAAAGTGGAGTAATGAAGACCCAGTTGGAAAAAATAGCCACTCGTCAGTACAATACAATGATAAATCTCAGCATGTGACTGCATATATGAGGCGTAGCAGTCCCCAGACACATAATAGTACAATGGCCATGGATATGCATAATAGACATATGTCACATGTGGTCATCGCCATGTACAGTGAAATGAGATCTTGATACTGAATGGAGACATTTGATGGTACGCTGGAATCTGGTCATGAGAACTAATATCTCATAGATACTGGCACGATCAAGAAGTTAGCATATAAGGAATACCACCAAGCTCGGAGGTCTTCTACACAAACCGCCATAGGTATATGTCCCATCACGCGAATAAAGGTGTCAAGGTCGAACATGATGGACCGTCATCTAATTACTGGTCATTGATGTGTATTGTTAACATAAGTGAGTTATCCCACTGATGATGATAACGAGAATCAAGGTACATAGTGCAATCAAACAAGTGTGAATAAATGTGTTGAGGTTGTTAACACTCAGAATGTACCCAAGATGCAAAAGGTAAATCCCAAAGGTAACAGCAAAAACCACTTTAGAAAGAAACTGGATTTCCTTTCCAAAGAGGGATATCTCAAATATAAATTTAACAAGGCCAGATATAAAAATAAACACTTAAACATCATATAGATGGTTGAAACGATACACATAATCATTGGGCAATGGAGTCGAAATACATAAAAATATCACAAGGTCGCATGCATGAGATTTCATCAAAGGCAAGATAACCACTCAATTACAGTCATTCATTGAGTTCAGGTGGAAAAGGAAGAAATATGAACAGTCCATCAATATAGAGCATCATAAGATGAATTCCATATTAACTTTAGCAGAAAAATTTATGAAATATCTGAAACAATAGTCAGAGCACAACAAGTATGAATTCCAACCATTCAACACTACGCTTCAGATACGAGGAAAACAAAATGGAATGTAAACATCGGAAAAAAACAATCACATAAGAAAGAAAATACAGACTGTAATGTAAACAACACAAGAATCTCTAATACCCCACACGCATTCAACTTTGTTATTTCAAAAATTATCTATCCTCAAAAAAGATTGATCCAACAAATGGGTTCCAACCCCCAATACATCAAGTAAATGCAAATATATACATAAATGATTTCTTCCCAAGAAAATTTTATAACTGAATAATATGTTTAATCAAAGTCTTTGTAACCATATCCCTAACAACTAGGAATAAACTACTTTCTTTGATCCTGATAACATATTATTTAATCAAAATCAACTTGGTGACAACAAGGCTCGAACAAACAGCTCCATAGCACGCAACACCTGTTTTCACGGATGAAGAATATACTTTGTTTTTCTGAATCTTTCCACGGATCTCCATTTTTCTACGCTTGGGATGTCGTACTCAATCATTTCTTGGATAGACACTTCCAGATCCATATAGGTCTCATAAGACATAGTAGGTATCCCTCCTCTGACGATCAGAAATTTCTGCAATATCTCGAAGTCTTTTGTCAACTTGTCCATGATGACTTTTCCCGTCAGTCCCTTTACCAAGTCATCAAACTTGGAGTGATCCATACAGATTTGTACTAGCAGGATATGATAATGTTCTTGAGAAAAAGTCTTCCTTCTTCGTCCCAGAAAGAGGGAAGGCCATCTTCAAACAAATCTTTAAAAGTATGCATGGAATCATTAATACGCGAAGTCATCTCATCAGTCTTATCTTGTAATGTATTCATAAGATGATGTTTGTGAATGAACCTTTTCGACCACAGTACCATAGCCACTCTGTCTTTGATTCCCATATCTTGCAATTTTTGATAAGTTAATGAATTCAAGAAATTCAGTGCATTCTGAGCTGTACTTAGGGGCTTCCTCTCCATGGTCTCATTTACTAGTTTTAATCTCTGATTGGCCAAATTAACCAATGCACTTTGGTCATCAATGACATTCAAATAATGTCTGAACTTAGTAACCTCCACAGACAATGTATCCCAGATTATATGCTTGGCTCCCTGAAGAGGCCCCTTTCCTGTATTCCTTTCTTTTAATTCATTAAACTTCTTTTGTAATTGACCTTTATCATGTAATATTTTATTCTTGTTTTCAACCACTTTGGTCAGCTCGGATTTAATCTTCTCATTTTATTCTTTTAATTCCCTTATCTCTACATCCTTCAAGCTTACTTGTGACATGGGCACCAGTAAATCATCAGCAGAAAAATCACTTAAAGGATTTTCAATATTTACAATGGACAAATCTCCATCAGTAGGAGTCTGGCTCATTAATTCTTCCATAATCTCTTTTTCATCATTCTAATTTTTCTTTAACTGTGAAATTTGTGTCACTAGCTCAGTTCACTCTGTTTCCCATTTATTCTTTTCTTCTTGTGGTTTCACAGTTTTGCCTTTGTATTCCATCATTTCTTCATGAATTTTATCTTTCTCCTCATACAATGGTACCAACTCTGGTGACTGCACATGTTCGGAACTCGAGATTTTCAACTTCTTCTTTAGTACCTGAAGGGCATTATCTTTTTCTTCTAAAAGTCTTCTGATGGCTTGTGTGTTTCCTATTTCATCCCCCGAGCTTATGACAACTGCTTGCAATTTATTTATTTGAATTGGATTCGCCTTGTTCTCAACTTTCTCGTGCTTCAACTGGACCTCTAATTTATCAACCAAAACTTGCAACTTGTTAATTTTCATCATGGCATGTAACAAATCTGAATAAATTATATCCCCTGTCTATTTGTGCAGCTGTATTTTGTCAGGTACACTGATTTTTTCCAATCTTACTTCCATCTCGGCCACTTTTTTGTCACTTACCATAGCTAATTTTAAAGTGTTCCTCTCTACATCTCGAGTGGAAATCAGGGACGTCTTTGGGTTACCCAGACTTCTCACTCATGGGAGTAGATTTTAGTTTCTTGTAAGGACTGCCTCTGCTTTTCTACATAACTAGTCATGGATTCTGCTTTAGATTTAAAAAATGAACTGGTCTCTGCATTATTTTCACTTTCAAAAGAAAACCGGTTCATCGGCACTGACTTCTTAAGAATCAAAACTACTTTTTTCAACTCATCTGAAACTACTTCACTTGAAATTTTACCATCTTGAAATGTTCTGGTCTTCTTACGTGAACTGTCTTCATCTATTTCCATATTTTCAATCACAAAAAAACTTTTTTTAATTAAAACATTAGAACTTTCTGGCACTTGAGATGCTGTAATTGATCCACTGCTTGTACTCTCATTGCTTCCTGTATTTTCCACAAAATGAGACAAATTGGCTAGTTCCTTCAAACCCTCAACAACTTGGTGATCAAACTGTTTGTTTTTATTTGCTTGTTTCCTTAGAGAAATTATATGATATGGATCATAATTGACCTTCTGTTCTTTTTGAAAATCCATGTTTTCCAATAATTTTTCCACAATCACTAGGGCACCTTTGTTTTTAAAGATGAATGAACCGACTTTAAGGGGGAATTTGATATTGGAGGAATTTTTGAAGGCTTCGAAATGATCCTCTTCTGCATGTAATATTTGTCTCATGTATTTCAATGCAAATATTCTAGGGGTAAGGAAGTTAGGCAGCCTGTAAGGCTCTCCGGTGAAACCATACACTCTCAAAACTGTAAAGTCTTGATACAAAAACCTATCCCCAATCATGTCTTCTGGTGACGATTGCATCATAATCTCCATTTCTTCAAACACTCTGGGCAATACTTCATCAAACAACAACTTATATATCTCTGACATAATGGAATTCACAAATTCGAACATATTGATTTGCTTTGGCAGATCCGAAGAGAATATAGTAGTCAAGAATTGTAATTTAGTTACATTTGAACATAATAACATGTTCAACAAATATGATTGGTACTTGAAAAATTTGACCTTTGGGAACTCAACTAATTGGATATGAATAGCCTCTACTAAATATTCATCCAAACTGAAGAAATGGATCGGATGGGACTCAGACTCAAGACTAACTGAACTCATTTTCAATAAGAAGCCCAAGACAACCTCACTGACATGAATGTCATTATCTAGACCTAAAATCTGGCAGACCAAAGATACAACCAATTGGACCTCCTCTTTGAAGATGTGAATACGATATGGCAAAAAGAGACCTTCTAATGACTGACCTTCATTAAGAATACTAGACAAAAATTCACATCGAATTTCAGTTTTACAACCTCTGTATACATCAGCTAAAACAGACTCATTAACAAACTCACCACTATCAGGGTAATTATCAGGAAAATTAAGGAATCCACGAATAGATTTTGCATCAATCCTACACAATATCTTGGACATGGAACGACTCACAATGACTCTCTCAGAAGATGAGTGATTACTTGCACACCACTCAATGAATTCAGGAAAGGGTAAGGTCTGCTCAATGGCGAAACAATATAGAAATGACTGAATTATACTGCCACAATATTTCCTTAATAACTGATACATTTCCCATCGACAGGAATGGGTCATATACACCTCTATCTCTATCAACCAAGAATTCTTCTCTTTCATTCAGGACCCGGTTAAGACCTTCTAACCCTTTCTCTTTCTCCATAATAGAAAAACGACGATAATTCTGTGAATAAAGCTCAAGTGTTCGAAGATTACCTGTGACTGTAATTGTATGTACCCGAAGTTGACTGCGAAAGGATAGTGGGTGGTCCCTTTCATTCGTCCCGGCATGCAAAATAAAAAATTATTTTTCAAAATAAGTCAACTTCACTTTATATGAAGGTCTATTTCGGAGGCTCCTTCTAGTGGTTTTTCTTAAACCATTTTTCTCTGTGGAATGTACTATAAGCTGCCACGTGTATCATGGTTTTTATTCTGCTACCGCCTTTTTACTTCAACTGCCACACAACTCTACCCTCCGGATCTGATAATAACCGTTGATGAATACTCACTTTATTTTTAAGCCGTTGGATTAACTTGCACATACACATTCCGCTGGGCCTTTTTGTTTTTAACAACGTGCAACTTTATGGAGTGGAATTCTTATCAACTGTAGATTTTACCGACCTGATCCCATAATCGTCGACCCTCGCGCCTTGTTAATTATCTCTGCCTACCCTTATCTCCCATGCATCTCCACAGAGCGGATCTATTCTAAACCAGTGATTTTCACATCCTTGTTCTATACCATTGGATTATGAGATAATTTCATCTTTTATGCGCCCTTTTGTCATACATTCACATTGTCATATTTAACCAAAGTTCAAGTAACCATCATTTTTCTTCACCATGTTTCCTTCAATACTCTGCAAGTTAGAAGTTGTTAACAAAGGTCGAACACTTGAGGGAGTCCATCGATCAGAGGACATTGATGTATTCCAAAATCTTTCAATGGCAAGAGAACCTACCACTGATGAGTGTAAGTCTCAAGGAACTCAATGGACTATAGCTCCCTATTCCAGAATAAATTATATGAATTCAATGGAATGGAATCCGCTGGAAGGAGGGCATTAAGTCACCCCCCATCAACCAACACGAGGTACATAGAAACACTGGACAATTTGGAAGAAATCATACGAACAAGATGTGCATGAACCAGTTACTGTATCAGGAATGGCCGACATGCAAAGAAAAAATAATTGAGGACTGGTCGACTCAAGCTAAAACTTCCTTTGAATAAGAGCATAAGGAATATGGAGACTCATAGGAAACATAGAATCAACATGGAAACTAGGACAAATATGCGACATAGGAGGCATCGACAGAGGCTCCATAGGGACTGGAAGCATAACTAGTCAGTGGATAAAACTTAGAGTAACGAGTACAACTCCTAAATTCATACTAATAACCCAACCAATGGATGGAATAAACAGTGCTCTGTTCAAAGGCTACACGACACGATAGTTGCCAAAGTAATATAATTTCTCGTCTGGATTTTTATGTTTTTTTTTTGTCTTTTTCATATTGAAAAGCTTGAAAAAGAATCAAATTGCTTATAGTATAGAAGTGGGAGGAAACAAGTGTCTCAAGCAAGCAAACTAGTTACAAGCAATGGAACATACCTATGCTCAATGCAAGGAAGCATGTGCAGGATAAGGACACTCGGGGGGATGTCTCCTTCAAGTATGGGGTGATCAAGATGAAAAATATATATGGAATGCTCTGCTTGGTTAGGATTGAGACAAGTTCTGACTATATGGCTTATAAAACTGAAGTAGGGAGCCAACATAAGGCTCAATACGGCAAGCGGACGTATGAAATGCAATTACAACTTCATATAAACGAGA
The DNA here is from genome assembly GCA_001517045.1 of Pseudotsuga menziesii. Lineage (NCBI taxonomy): Eukaryota > Viridiplantae > Streptophyta > Pinopsida > Pinales > Pinaceae > Pseudotsuga > Pseudotsuga menziesii. Next base: position 940,649 of record LPNX010607726.1, read on the forward strand.
GTCCATGTGGGATATGGCAGCATAAAGTTCAAGAAAGAATATGAGTTTCATTCTTAAAGACATGGTGGGACTACAAGGGACTCCCAGACCTAAGGGAGGATTCTCAGCATGGGTACCAAATAGAAATATGAGATCTATCTAGGGAACCCATGTGTAGGAAGGATTTACCACTTACATAATGTCACTTCTAATAGAAATGTGAAGGTTATGTAACATCATGAAGTGGGTTTGTACCTATAGTTAAGGAGACATGTTTATAGGCGGATGCATGATGCATACAAAAAAGTGATCATATCCTATATGCCATTTTGAAATTATACTTGTCATGGGAATGAATGAGTAAACGTATCGATGAGAGTGCAAAAAAAATGGACCCTACACAACAATAATAGTCCAAAATAGCTGGAAACAGTTAGTAAAAAGTCCAAACTATAGGATATAGGGAGGACTGATCATGATAAACTGCACTAAAAGGAAACAATGTGCTAGACGATGGGGCATAATAAGGAACGTAAGGTGTATACCCAACGTTCACGTATCCACTACCACCCCCATGGGGATGAACACTGGTTTTAAGACTGTATGAAGGGAGTTAAAATCCTCCACAAATGGAGGAGAGGGTGGAATATGACCACTCTCGAATCTATGAGCAAGGTAAGGCGTTATGTTTTTCCCCAGTCCAACACCAGGATCCACACTAGGACTGACAGGAGGTGATGGGATAGTAGTAGTGATGGAAGGCACGTTGAATGTAAAAGGACCCAAACTCAAGAGACAATAAATATACTCAAGTAATCGTGATCCCAAAAGTCAACTAGCGCATAAAGAGCACACCCTTAAGTAAAGCTAAGTCAAATGAAAAAAATCCAAGAGGGAGGATAATTAAGCTCCCAAATGTAGCAAGTATGTCTCTCCTAGGAGAGGCTTGAGACTCCCCATACACTACAAGAGGAGGTGTGTAACCAATTATGTGGCCCTTAGCTTCAACGCATATAGTGACTATATTGTTTGACCCCTACCTGGCTAGGACACTCTTAGAATAACCTCTGCAAGTACCCCTTGCGATACCTAGGTAAGGCAACTAAGGTCACCTCAATATAACCAATGCTCAGGAGGACAGTCGCAGGTGGGATCTACTGTATCGGAAGGGTAACAAAGCTTGAAGCTCAAAAGCACAAAAGGTACCTCAAAAGACCCCAGATATGAATAAGATCCTGGAAATATCTTTGGTGATGCACAGAGAGTGGCAAGGGGCTATCCCCACCACAAACATGTGTGTTTCCTCGTGCTTAACTCCTGTGTAAGAGGAGCCTCCTGAGAAGACTAATTCTATCAAGGATTTATCTTCTCACTTGGACAGACACCTAATTGTTTTGTTTCATAATCTTGGAAAAATTTATTCACAACACCCTAATCCAAGACTCTACAACCTAATCTTGTTGGTGCACCTCTATCAAATAAAAATGTGTAATCAATTTTAAGTTAAGTGTTAATTTTAAGGGTTGTGATTACTTAAGGGTAATGAACGTGTAACTAGCGATGTTATGACTCAGTAGTGAAATTTGTCTTTGTCTTTAAATATGAAAAAAAGGGGTATGCCACTACATGAAATGCATAAAAAATCATTCCAAATGTCGATGCAATTCTTCCTATATCAAAGCCTAAACACTACTCTCATCCAAGCAATCCAATGTAAGTACCTCCTTAAATCCATATGTGAGATGCAAATAAGGATGCAACTATTTTGTATTTTCAATATAAAAGAATGAAAATGCAATAAAAGCCATTAAAATTCTCAGTCTCTACAGCGAGCATCAAACACAAGCCAAGCAAGACACCGAGACAAAAATACTAATGCACTAATGGCAAAACAAAAAAGGAGATAAACGACTAGAACTACTTTCAAAGAAAAATCAACGAAAAAAGGGGTCTCTAGTCACAAAAGGAGTAGTCAACAGACATTATACGAACCCAGGAAGACTCAGCCACACTCAAAACCGACCCAACAACTTCCCACATTAATAACTCAACCAAAAGGGAGGATGTACATGACTGTTCAAAGAACAGTAGCATATGTACACAACTATGTAGAGCACTACCCCTGTATATACACAACTGTATATTCTTTAACCTACATATATAGAGAAGAAGGTCGTAAAAAGAAATCCAAGGGTGAAACCACTCTAGGGGGCTATCAATGGATGAACATACTACAAAATATGACACGGAAACAAGGAGAAACATAGAGAAAATCGAGCGAAAAAGCGCACACATAACCCCACCAAAAAGGAATTCCCAAGTATGGTCGCAAATTCTGTTACGGAGAAAACTTCATATGGATTGGGGTAGACCACAACAGACAGTATGACACCATAAATCAATCTTCCAATATGCTAAAGAGATAAAAAAAGAGTCTAACACTGAGAGATGAAGAGCGTACCTTGTTATGGATGTTTGTAGTTGATCCCCGTTGATATTTCAACCACACTTTCACCTACATTTCATTCTCAACAACAATGAAACATACAAGAATGATAGATGTTAAGTGTTAGAACCTACTCTGGCATATATAAGTCCAATATATACAATTCAAGCAACTACATCTGTGGATAAAAGCATTCATAGTTACACATATAACATACGAGAAATTGATATTTTTATTAATTATAAATAGACATATAAGTGACAAACTCTATCGACACCTCGTCGAAAGGGATAAACCGAGTCCTCTACCTGGGCCCTCGCCACTTCAATCCTCCATATCAATGTCAAGATATTAATACAATGGCAAGCTTGGGAAGAGCACCAATGGCTGCTCAAAGGACAAAGGGATACAGACTCAAGTATGTAAGAATGGGGCACAAATCCACTATAGTTTCTTTGCTCTCACAAGTTCCCCTCCTCTAATGAACCCAAGTAGCTCAATATATATCCCTTCAATAGGAGGTGAGGGGTTGAGTCAGAGTGTTTCTAGGCATATGGAAGGCCAATAGTCAAGTTATTTGTGACTTAATGAGGAAAACTCCAAATATTTTATTTGTGGGCACATTTCCCGATGTACGCGGGTCACAATGGAGCAAGTTGCGTGTACACGTGGTCTATAGGCCGGTGACCCGCGTATACCAATAAACATGACTTTTTAAGGGATTTTTTGGAGCATCAAAGTTTATATTGGACAAAGGGGGTCCAAAGAGTCTACATAGGGATAGGGAATGCCATAAAAACATGATATACCAAGTGTGGTCAAATCGGCTATAACATCATTATGTAGTGCTTGATTGTGATTTTTCAAATGATTTATTTCCTTATATTTATCTAACAAAATCTTCTCCAATTGTTTCTTGGCATCCTTTTTCTCTTCTGATTATTGATTTTCCTGAATTTCAACATCCTACACATCATCTATGTGTGTCAAAGAATATTATGTGTATGATTTCATTGTGAAATCCTTGAATTGAGATATTAATTTATAATCACCAATCGATAGTTGTAAGTCTTGACTATCAATTTGAACAATGTCGAAAGTGTATTTCGTTTATGTTATACGCGTTTCTAGGATTAATAATTGATTTTCCAAATTAACAGTAATGTAATTTTTTTCATTTCCGACATTAGTTTTTTCAAATAGGTAGAGAATTTTATCCTTACATTTATGACTTGACATCCAATTTGAAGTATTACAATAAAAAAATGGCTCTTATCCTTCCTTGTATCTAATGTCACAATCCTCTTATGAGGGGGAATAAAAGGAGGTGGTCGATATGATTTTTGTTTTTCTTTTGTTGTGGGTGTTGCGGCATTTTGAACTACCCTATCCCATAACGAGGGTCTATTGAATTGTTTGATCTATGAATTTTTCCTTTAAACTTGAATCATTTCCATCGCGCGACTTCAAAAGGTTTGCAATAGTTTAAACCTCATCATTTTCTTTATTTGCTCTCTTTTTGTTTAGATTCTCTGCAATGTATTCATTTTTATCCTTGTGATCAATTAATTTCACTATGAGGCCTTTACCATCTTCCTTGACTTCATCTTCATCAATCCGATTTCTTCCTAGTTTGGTTCTTGGCAAGTTTCTTGATTATCTTCTTTTTTGCTTTGTTTTTCTTCATCTTGATTGATATAACCATTATTATCTATTGTATATACATTTGCATTAGGGTTATAATCATTCTCGTTAATTTATTCGAAAAAATATTCTTGAAGGTGCATAAATTCTTCTTCTTTTAGTTTTATTCATGTTTTATTTAACATTTCTTTTATTTTTACTATTCCTTCAAAAAAAACTTATCAATTTTTGAACAAATTGTAATTCTAAGTATGAATATCTGCAAGATTATTGGAATTTATCGAGGGATTTAACTATTAAAAATAATAATTATAATAATAATAACTATTATCATAAAAGTAATAATTTTATTATTATATGTATATAGTTTTGATGGATTTTTTTAGAATTTAAAATATTATTATTATTATTTATTTTTGAGATGGATGCAACTAGGGTTTCAAACCCTAGGTAAAGGCATGGATGTTGAGGGCAATGGAGGAGCATGAGTGTTAAGGGTAGTGTAAGAGGGAAATGGAGAGGCACATAGTGTAAGGGGTGTGGGGTGGCAGTGAGATGGAGGATGAGAGGGCACATTGTGGTGGGTGATATCAGCAAGAAAGAGTGTGGTATGTGTTAGGGTGTGGTGAGGTGGTCTGCATGAGGGAAGGATTTTGTAGAATGGAAGTGCAAGCATAGAGCAGGGGGTGTAGGGCGTAGGGTGTAGAGTGTGAGAAGGCATCATAAGTAGAAGCGCATGTGGAGTGTGAATGATCTAGTGTTTGTGGGCACAACAAAGGGCAAGGGTGTAAGGTATAAAATGAAGGGAACATGGAATGAAGAGGAGCATGGAGCTAGGGAGAGAGGTGTGTGGATTGAATTGGAGTGAGTTGTGTAGAGAAGGCGCACAAGAGTGTTGTGAATGGAAGGCTATGATGGGAGGAGTGTGGAGATGGGAACGGTCATGGATGTGGGAAGGAAATGTGAGAGGGTGTTGGAGTAGGAGATGGGGTGTGCGTTGGATGGGAGTAGGAAGAATTAGCGAATGGAGAGAATGTCATCGAATCAAAAGATAGATATTCTAAATATAAACTTAATAATGTTTGTAATAATTGACGACAACATAAATTTACATTGGAAGATTACAATATATATGTAAGCCTACACAAGGGTTGCATCTCTTCATATGAAACGAGATGATCATTTTATCTAATAACCAACAATTTATAAACTAATATCTAATTTAGACTCATTACATACCCCATAGGATTACTAGTGGCTAGATGTTGACCATGGAGGAAGTTCTAGAGGGCACCTACTTTGGATGGGCCTAGATGTTTTTTACTACAGTTGTCCCATTGTAGTTGGGCATGTGGAATGTAATTTGGCTTTGACACATTTATATGTGCATGCTTCTTAGAAAGGGAAATGAAACTACATCCCCATCATGTTATCATGGATGTGGGGAATATGGATTCTTCCATGTGATGATGAGGATACTTGATATTTAGGGGAGAAGGTGGTGTTGTGTCCAACATCTTCCATCTGGGTTTATTTTCCCAATGGCACTAGATTCCTATAATCATAGAGGGCTATTCATATGTAGGTATGGATTACCAAGGAGATACAGAGCTCCTGCGATCTTCAATCCATGCATGGGGACTTGATTAAGTTTTTAAGTTGTGTTTACATACTAGAATATATGGTAACTATATTTTGTTATATGATATATGCTATTGATGACTCTCTTCTCATATGTGTGAATATGTGTGACTAATCCATCCTATGGGACACCAATGATGACATGGGCGGGATGAGGAGGTAGATCCTACACCCATAAATCAAAGGCACTATTGGGGAGGAGAAGTAGTCATATCAAGGTTCCATCAAGATATTGACCAATTTTTTTTTAGCATGGTAAATGATGGATGTAAGCACCTTGGCGAAGAGTTGTTTACTACATTTGTTCAAGATTCAATGGATCCATGAACTGTTATGTGGAGGATCATTGTACTGGCCTATACCATTTAGTACATGATGAGAGGAGATGTGCTCCACATCACTGGTCCTAACAATGACAATGATGATGACAATGATAAGGGGACAACAACAATGATGATGTCTAGGAAGATAATGGAACTATCCCCATTCTAGGCATGGGATATTTTCTCGATGAGTCACATATTTTCACAGATACTAGACTCTTTTTGCAAACACTCGTTATTTTTTGGATGTTATGTATGTATATATGTATGTATGCATGTATTTTTTTTCCAAATAAACAAAACATAATTTAATTCATAAGTAATCAAATTACATCTTGCATAAAGGTTGTTTGTAGCTCTTTCATGTATATGGCTTGTCAGCCATTCTGTCAATAAATTTTTTTAATGTTCTTTGGTCAACCAAAATATCTTTGTATTTGTCTTCCTAAAAAGTCCTTGGATACTCTTATTAGAAAGCCCCGTTTCAACAATAGTAAGAAGACAAAATATTTCAATGTTTCCATGAGAGCCGTGTTATATGTCCTGTAATTGTCTGACCAAAAAGCAGAGAGAGAATTTTTTTGTTCATTCTATTCATATCTGTTCGTAACTGTTCAAATATGTTCCAATCCATCTATGAATGGCCTATGATAAAATTTGTGGTATATGTCATTTTCTTTCTCTGTGATCTTCCATTGGCCCAAAGGAAGATTTAGTCCCGATTTAGAGAGTTGATTTGTTGTAGTATCCCACTCCCTGTCGACATGTCGATAAGAGAAAGAATCAAACTCCTCCAAAATCTGCTGAGTATCTATTAAAAAAGTATTTAAAAATACATTATGGCAAGTTTGAATTTTTTTTATCCAATTTATGACTATCATTGAGTCGCCAAACATTGGTAACTGTGCACATTACCTTTCTCTCGCAAAAATGAGTAGTAATTTCAGAGTGAGGAGTTAAACATAGTTGTTTGTCCCCTGACCTAGGACCTTTAGAAGTTGGAAGGAGTGTTTTTTAGAGAGATATAGAACTCCCCCCCTCCCCTCCCCCCCCTCCCCNAGGCCCTATCAAAGTATGGCCATGGTATTTGTCTGTTTATAGCTTCCTCATTGATAATGCGAGGAACCGACATTTTTTTTCTTGGGGAAACTAGGAGAGGACGTCGATGTTGGTTTATGAAATACCCTTAGATCTGCATGGTTTTTCCTGGAATATTGTTTCGTTTCTAGCCAACCATATTCCCCATATCGGGAGAAGTGGGAGTGCACAAAATCTCTCTGTTATTGGAGAGTCGAGCCAATTTTTTAAAGACTCTTCCACTGTGGCGCCGGTCCGTTCTAATGGATGATTAGTGATTATGGTATTTTAATTGATTTTTTATAGGCCCACACAAAGACAGAAATCATAATATGCCATTTTTTTGTGCTTGAATAGTCGGTTGGAGAATGGTTTTAAGTAATTTATTTATGACCTCAAGGGTTCTTACTTTTAATGGTGGGTTTATTGGTATCTTGATTTGTGAGGTGATAATTACTACTGGTACTAGAAAAGGAATTAGGGATATTTCCCCAGCCTTGAGGTTTGACTTATTCCTTTTATTATTCCCCTTATTCTTTTTTTTATTAGGGTTGGGTTGCATGTTTTCTTGTTGGGTTCATTTTAAGGATTGGGCATGTTTTGTTGAGGAAAAACATTCCCTTACGAAAAAAAGTAAGGTTGAGTTTTGGGAATGGGATGTTGTTGTACTAGAGGAGTTGGAAAAATTCTAGGAAAAATATAGAATAGGTTATGTGTTAGTGGAGCCACATATGCAGTACAAGCGTCACTGCATGTAGTGCCACATCACTAGGGACTATGAACATGGGTAAAATTTTGAGAATTTGAATAGACTGCATAGTCATTACCTTAATATCAACATTTATCTACACAAATATACTCTGTAAATAATTGTATTTTCTAATTTCAACAGCCCTCGTTATGTTTGATACTAGGATTGTGTCAATATTAATACTGGGATTTTGTTTGTGTTTGCTTCTTATTTGTTTACTCTTGGGTAATATAAGCTACTTTTATTATGCAACATTTGGAATGTATCCAAGTGCTTAATGAAGTGGGTAGTAAAATGTTTGGCTTGATTCAATGTTTTCTTAGAAGAACATAAAAAATAAACAAAATACTTCTTTAAAAAGGAATTTGGTTGTTACCTCTGTCATTGTAATTTTTGTGGTCCTTTATTTTTCCCATTTGGTAAATATGTGACAGTTTCCATAATGATTTATTTGTATTTATTTCCCTTTGTTGGAATGAATGTCTCTATGGAATCAATTCTCAAGTGCTTGAATGGTTTCATCAGTGGTATCGGGTTTAGTTCATGGAAATAACATATCTACGGTTTATTGCTTGCCTTATATCATTGTGCATGCTTTCATACTTTCTTGTAGAATTTTTTAAACAAGTTGGGACATGAGAGGCTCATGCATACTATATTTTGGGTTTTTCTGTTCATGGTGAATGGCCTTTGTGATATCCTATAGTGGGCCTTGTTCAAGAGTTATTATGTTTTGGTGAGGTTGACACATATGTGCATTATTCCATCCATTCTGATCTAATATAGTTTTCATAATAAGAGTTTGAACCTGAAGTTTTTCTAGAACAAACTTTATCTTTGGGCCCCATTGAGTCCTTGGGTTACCTGGTCATGTTGTAAGAAGTATAGGACATTCTCTAAGTAGAATGGTTCTTTGGTGATTAAAAAAACGCTCACAATGGGGAAATACCCTTCAACTAATGTTTATTCCTCCCTAGTCTCTATGTGGGATAAATGGTATGGTACAACATGTGCTTTATTGGGGTTGAAAAATAATTCAAATTCATGCTCTTGGAAGAGAATGAGCCACTTGCTTATTTCCCTTGTTAAAATGAGATTGTTTACTATATACTTCAATATTTGATGGTCGATGTAGAAATTGAATTTTTCGCCAATAGGTAATTTCATAATTTCTAGACCACATAGATCATGCCCGATGCATCCTATTTCATTGTGTTATTTTTTTTCTCTATTATGGATTTTTTTAGCACAATAGATAGAATAATCCTTTCTCATGGTAGCATCAATATCACTGTGGTGGATATAATTAATGTTTCAAAATGTACATGGAAAAATTTGGTTTATCCTAGAAATCATAGGATCAAGGAATTCATGATGTTGTTCTTTAATTATTTGAAGCTATTTTCACATTATTTTGTCTATTCAAATGAAGTCTCCTTCTTTAATAGTTGTTACGTCAACTTACCTATCTTGGAATATCCTTTTATAAATTCATAGTAATACCTCGTGTGGCCAACCAAGGATTTAATATTTGATGGGTTCATTAGTGGTACAAGCTCCTTAATGTCGTTTATCTTATCCAAGTCAACCATGATTTCATAATTTGAAACTATGTGCCTGAGAAAGCCTCCAAAATGTTTTAGGAACTAGCATTTCTGAAGATCCAGTAATATGTTAAATTTTCATATGCTTAGCTAAGACATCAGTATTTCATTTCATATTCATAACAAAAGCATACAAACAGGATCACTGAAAGATAGACAAGCACAACCATACAAAAGGAACACAAGGATTTATCTTGGGAAAACCCTAAAGGGAAAAACCCAACAAAAGCTTCCTCAATATAGATGCCCCAAAAAGATAAAAGATAAAAGATAAAACCAACAAGGAGATCAAAGCCTAATCCTCCTCCTTCTCCAGCTACTTCTCTTCTCCACTAATGCGCTACACAAGTGAGAATGTGTGTTCAAATGAGGAGAGCTACACCTCTATTTATATTCATCCGTTCACTTCAATTAACTCGTCCGACATGTAGGCTCGAGTTACACATGTAGGCTCAAGTAACCACACTGGGGTGCTAATGACCCATCTTTACAATTAGAGGGGACAACCTCATGACTCTTATTAGTTCTTCCGATTAGAAGCATTGGGGTACAAGATAATACAAGTGGTTCTCCCGGTAGGACCATCGGGGACCACAAAAGATACATATAGAATATTCTTCAAAGTTACAATATTTCAACACTCCCCCTTAACAAGAAGGGTATTCTACAACAACAACAACAATAGTAGGAGAGGACATCATCAACATCATCAAGGCAACACATCTATAAATCATTGGAATCTTTTCAACATCATATAGTCTTCGTCTTCAATTTTCAACGACAACAACTCTTTGATCAGCATCAACATCTTTTGACCTTTTGATCAGCAACATCTTCAACAACATCTTCAGCAACATCTTCAGCACTTTGACCTTTCGAACAGCAACATCTTCAACACTTAGACCTTTCAATCAGCAGCAACATCTTTAGCACTTTGACCTTTCGATCAGCAACATCTTCAGTGTTTTGACCTTTCGATCAGCAACAATATCTTCAGCATTTTGATCAGCAACATCTTCAGCACTTTGATATTTCGATCAGCAACAACATCTTAAACATTTCGACCAGCAACATCTTTAGCACTTTGATCTTTCGATCAGCAACAACATCTTCAACATTTCGATCAGCAACATATTCAGTACTTTGATCTTTCGATCAGCAACAACTTCTTTAGCATTTTGTTCTTTCGATCAGCACCCTAATCAGTAACATCATGATCAGCACCATAATCATACTTCAATTCTTGAACAGCATCATCATCATGATATTCTGATCTTTTGATCAGTACGTCGTTATCATCACATACTGATCATTTGATCAGTATGTTATCATCATCATACTCTGATCTTTCGATCAGTACATCATCATTGTCATACTCTGATTAGTACATCATCATCATCATACTCTGATATTTCGATTAGTACATCATCATCATCATTCTCTGATCTTTCAATCAGTACATCGTAATCATCATCATACTCTGATCTTTCGATCAGTACATCATCATCATCATACACTGATCTTTCGATCAATACGTCATCATCATCATGAAAACATCATTATCATCAAAACATCAACATCATCAAAACATCAACATGATCCTTCCTTTTGGAATTACGGGATTTAGGTCTTTATGGAGTTACCAATGATCCTTCCTTTCAGAATTAAGGGATTTAGGTCTTTACGGAGTTACTAACGATCCTTACTTTTGGAATTACAAGATTTAGGTCTTTATGGAGTTACTAACGATCCTTCCTTTCGGAATTACGGGATCAACACATTTGTGGAACTCAGACAATCCTTCATATTGGAATTACGGGATCAACACATTTGTGGAACTCAGACAATCCTTCCTATTGGAATTACGGGATCAACACATCTATGGAACTCAGATAATCCTTCCTATTGGAATTACGAGATCAATTCAATGATCCTTCCTTTCAAAATTATAGGATTTAGGTCTTTATAGAGTTACTAACGATCCTTCCTTTCGGAATTATGGGATCAACACAGATGTGGAACTCAGACAATCCTTTCTATAGGAATTACGGGATCAACACACGTTCTCGAGTACCAAAGTCACTAGATTCGTTCTGAACTGAAGTTCAAGGATGATACAATCCTACCACATTCACGAGGACTGAGATCTCCGGATACATTTTGAACCAAGGTTCAGGGATGATGCAATCCACCACTTTCATGGGGGCCGAGACCTCCAGATACATTTTGAACCGAGGTTCAGGGATGATGCAATCCACCACTTTCACGGGGGCCGAGACCTCCGGATACATTTTGAACTGAAGTTCAGGGATGATGCAATCCTACCACATTCACGGGGGCCGAGACCTACGGATACATTTTGAACCGAAGTTTAGGGATGATGCAATCCTACCACATTCATAGGGGTCGAGACCTCCGGATACATTTTGAACTGAAGTTCAGGGATGATGCAATCCCACCACATTCACGAAGACCGAAGTCACCGGATCTATTTTGGATAGATTTCCCAGGATGATACAATCCCTCTTCATTCTCGAGGACTGAGGTCACTGGATCACTTTTGGATAGATGTCCCGGGATGATACAATCCCTCTTCATTCTCGAGGACCGAGGTCTCCGGATCACTTTAGGGCAAGTGCCCAAGGATGATACAATCCCACTGCAACATCACTACTCCCCCTTTCAAGGAAGGTCTTTCCAAACCACACCAAGCTTGTCTCGAAAGTGTTCAAACTTTACTCGGGACAGAGGCTTCATCAGCACATCACCATATAAACCATCATCATCTACATCTTCAGTATGTGAATACTGAACTATCATCTATATCTTCAGTATGGGAATACTGAAACATCATCATCTGCATCTTTATCTTGTATGTAGAAATATCGGATTTCTATGTGTTACGATGGAACACAAGGTTCTCTGTTATCACAAGTCTCGTTATCACATAGAATCAATGTAGTATCCATCTTCAGGTCAAGGAGACCTGATATCAGCTTCCGAAGCCATATGGCTTCACAACTCAGAAGAGCAATCTGCTATGTATTCTGCTTTTGTTGTTCTAAGAGAAACACTGGACTGTTTCCTACTAAACCATGAACTCATAGCAGACCCCAAACAAAAGCATCTACTTGATGTGCTTTTCCTGTCTGAGATACTTCCAACCCAATCTGCATCTGTATAGCCATACAGTCTGTAGTCATGGCTACCATCATAGTAGAGACCAAGGTCTATAGTCCCTTTCAGATATCTCATCACATGTTTTGCAGCTACTAGGTAAACCCATCTTAGTTAAACAAGATATTGACTTAAGGTGTTCACAACAAAACAAATGTCTGGTCTGGTATTTTTTAAGTACATCAATGACCCAATGATTTGTCTGTAATGAGTCGCATCTACTAACTCTGATGAGTCATCATCTAACAGCTTCAGGTTAGAGTCCATGGGTGTGGCCATGGCTTTGCATTCCAACATATTTAATCTCTTCAATATCTCTACCGCATACTTTCCCTGGTTGAGAAAGATTTCTTCTGAACTTTGCCATACTTCCAGACCTATGAAATAATGCATTAACCCAAGGTCTTTCATCTCAATTCTTCTGCTAGTTTCTTCTTTCTTTCCATGATCTGTTTCTCATTCCTTGTCAAGAATAAGTCATCCACATATAATAATAGGATGACAGGTTCATCTTCTACAACCTTGGGATAAAGGTTAAGATCAACTCTACTCTTGGTAAATCCCATAATTGACAGGAAATTGTCTATCCTTCCATACCAAGCTTTGGGAGCTTGCTTCATGCCATAGAGGGCCTTCTTCAACTTCCATATATGAGTCCATCTTCCTTCAACTTCAAATCCTTGTGACTATTCGATGTAAAACTCTTCCCCAATCATACCATTAAGGAACGCTTGTCTTTACTTCATCATGGAAGCAACTACCATCATAGTTCTGAAGGAAGTGTACCTTGCTTTCTAGAGTAAGTGTCTCTTCAGAATTAATTCCCTCTTTCTTATAGAAACTTCTAGCCACAAGTCTTTCCTTACTTCTATCAGCAACATATTTTATCTTGCAAATCCATTTGTAAGATACCACATTCTTGCTTTCTGGTTTGAGTACTATATCCCAAACATCATTCTAGTATTCTTTCATCATAACATCTTCCATGAGTTCATCTTGTCAGATCATCAACATATCCTAGTCTTCTACATTCAACTTTGAAGGTTGGAACCCACTTTACTCTTGGTAAAGTCTCGATCCATCAGGAAGTTGTCCATCATGTCATACCGTGTCGAACTCAGATATCTTCTGTAGTCACTCCCCCTGAATTGGAGTATTATCTTCCTTCTTCATTCTGTACAGGTGATTCTATGCTTGATATATACTGGTCAATAGAGTATGTCATGTCATAGTCTATTCTTTCTGAGGCAAATCACGATTCTTGCTTTGTACACTTGTTCTTGCAGATCCATATGGAAGATACTATGTACTTCCCTTTATGTCTCGAAATCATATCGTATACATCATTCCCCATAATCAACTGTTATTCTTTGATCATAGCCTCTTTCATAGCATTCTTTTGTTCATCTTGAGTTATCTCTCATACCCATGGTGGTCTTCATCCTTCAAGGTGGATCTACCGCTCTCTGAAGCTCTTTCTTTTGTCATGGTGTCTCTGACCCTGGGAGCTTCAGATTCATGTTTATTGAATTGTCATCACTTGTTCTTTGGAACAAGTCTCATCCTTATTTTCTTTTAGGAGGTTGTACAGGACCTTTCCTACAATTCAAATGCACCAGTTGCATGGTTAGAACTACATATGCATAACGACAAATTCTTATGCATCATGCAACTATTTAGCCAATACAACATTCATCCCTATCTCACAGAAACTTTCTATATGCCTTCCATCTCTACCATGACATCATTGAGATTGTGCACTAATCCAATATGTCAGCAAATAGGTTTCATTCTAGATAAGTAACAATGGAGATTTGTATAGACCCATGAGCTACTTACCCATCACATGCATGCAAACAACACATCAACTGAATATAATCAAATGCATAACAAAACAATATCATTAAATGACAATTGAATACTTATCTTTTGTTTGTTTCGTGGGTAGACTCCTTCTTGATCAATCTGCTTCATCATCTTCTTCATCCATGAAATCATCATTTCTTATCCAAATGATAAGATGGATAAGAGGTTCGTCAAGAATTGAGTTCTTCATATTCCTCATTGCTTGAGGGATCTTCTTTGAATGGTGAGAGCTTGATATTCAATTTGCTCCCATCTTTCTTCTTCTCTTCTTATGAGATGAGATTCTTCTTCTTCCCAGAGTCAACTGAAAGTAATCACTTCCTTTTGGTACACATTCCTTGCATGAATGAATCCCATGATCATGGGAGGCCATTCAAGGTGGCTATCACCACTTCTGCATTCTCTGCTTCTTCTTCTACCTCTTCAAGA
>LPNX010607726.1:955933-973965 GCA_001517045.1 Pseudotsuga menziesii
AAATTGGAATCTTTTAGATCTGATTGGATATAAATATAGATCTCTTCAAATGGAGTTGTCCAATGTACTCCTTTTCTGAGAACAGTGGAGGGAATCTCCCGGAATAGGAAGCCCTAGTTTTCCAATTTCTTCTGTAGAAATGCCTATTACTGTTTCTATGATATCTATGAAATTACTGCTCATCTGTGTCTAAAATTTTTCATTGAGGTAACCTAGAATGTACTTGATCCAAAATCACAGGTTTCATCAGAATAGGTTTCACCAATTGGGATTTATGATCATTTTCCCAATGTGACTTGTTACAGGACTGTTCAGAATAGTGAAGTTGTACGGCATGCCATGTGTCACTGGTTCATCTTCAGGTTCTGAAATTCGGACCACAGAAAGTACAGCCCGTGATTTTTCTGTAACATCTTCAGGAATTTATTTGGACCTCTGTAGCCCACGATACATCAATTATTCCCAGGTGTCCTGTTTAGGGATGACTTCTGGAAGAGGCTAGAACCCTAACTTGGAGGGATCATATCTCCCAGAATATAGAGGCCTCTGCAATTTTCAACTCTTGATCCTTCGCCAATCTCAGGATATAGCGAATGTACCAAAACTTAGCATTTTTAGTATTTAGGGTTTTTTTTCCAGATCGGGGTCAAACTAGGGTTTGACTTTTTCAGAGTTTCACCCAACCAAATTTCTTGATCCAGGTCTCTAAACTTAGATTTTTATGAGGAGAACAATCCTATGCTGGGCTCACTCAAAAATTCCTCTTCTGTAGAAAGCCCTAATTTTCTGCACCAAAACTGAAAATGCTCGGAATCGAATTTCGCTTCGACAGAAAGATGCACCCTTCAATGGAGAGTCAGTCTAGCCTTCTTTTGCTGATCGATTGTGGATAGAGACCCAAAAAATAAGAAGCCCTAGCTTCTATAGCTACACAATGTCTTCTTTCAGGGTGGCTCTGATACCATGTTAAACTTTCATATGCTTAGCTAAGACATCAGTATTTCATTTCATATTCATAACAAAAGCATATAAACAGGATCATTGAAAGATAGACAAGCACAACCATACAAAAGGAACACAAGGAATTATCCTAGGAAAACCCTAAAGGGAAAAACCCAACAAAAGCTTCCTCAATATAGATGCCCCAAAAAGATAAAAGATAAAAGATAAAACCAGCAAGGAGATCAAATCCTGATCCTCCTCCTTTTCCAGCTACTTCTCTTCTCCACTAATGCGCTACACAAGTGAGAATGTGTGTTCAAATGAGGAGAGTTACACCTCTATTTATATTCATCCGTTCACTTCAATTAACTCATCCGACATGTAGGCTCGAGTTACACATGTAGGCTCAAGTAACCACACTAGGGTGCTAATGACCCACCTTTACAATTAGAGGGGACAACCTCATGACTCTTATTAGTTCTTCTGATTAGAAGCATTGGGGTACAAGATAATACAAGTGGTTCTCCCGGTAGGACCATCGGGGACCACAAAAGATACATATAGAATATTCTTCGAAGTTACAATATTTCAACATAATACTCTTATTTATTTGCATCTATTGAGCATAATTCGCAGGTCTGATGCATGCTTATTATACATTCGAAGAGTACCCAATCATTCAAATTAAATTCAAGTGTCTTTTTAATAAAATCCTTAAATATTTCCATTGTAATTTTGGAAAAAACATGTTTGATCATTAACCAATATGAATGGAATCCTTTTATATGGAAATGGACCCCATTTAATGGAAAATGTTGTTAGTGGTTGATATTTTTCCTATACTGAGACTTGATTGTATCTAGACTACCCATCCAAAAATGAATATATATCCTAGCCAGCTAAGGATTCTATCAGTTCCTTTGAAAATTGCACAGGGCAGGGATCATTGACTATTACATTATTCAATTTTTGAAAGGCTATACATATCCTTAGATTTCTATAATTCTTCTTAACAACTACAATTGGAGATACTGATTCACTATCTTGGATTTAATATATGACCCCCACCTTGATAATTTTATTTAGTTCTTTCAAGACTTTCAACATGTATCAGTGGTTCATTTTTTACAGTCGTTGTCTAATGGTTTCAACCCCTCGTTAGAGTTCTATGTTGAACTCACCAAATTCTTCCAATATTATTTTGAGGTCATGAGAGGAGCTATAGGAAAAGGAATATTCCAATTCTTAGAATATTGCAATGGTCTATGTTATTGTCTTGTTGTCCCTATAAAATTTTGACTTCTAGATAGTGGGGTTCTTCTCCTTCCTTGGATAATTTACCTTTTTTGATGCATCGCAGGTATGTAGTGACCATAGTATCTTTGCTAGTGTTGTGTTTATTTCCATCATGTGTAATGTCCCTTTTTCCACTAGTTTTTTACAAGTCTATACCAGATTCCACGTCTATAATAAGTTTCAACATATAATATTATTGAACAATATAAATAATGTTGGAATGTGTACTAATATTTTAACATGAGTTTAATGATGTTTAGTGAGATGTCATAAGATATTATGATGTCGTATCTAGAGAAAGAAGGAATAATACTATTCATAACTCTCTTTCTTATGCAAAAGGAGTTATATTCCCACATGAATCATGGAGTAAACTTATCCTATTACCATTCTTTATATAAGAGAGGTATAAAAATATTGATCTCGTGTGTATTATGGGACGTAAATCTTCCATACCTATATCTATATAATAGATTTCAAGGAGACACATTGAAAAAATGTTGAGATATTGTGAAATATTGTAAAGTTGTGATAAGCATATGTGGGTTGTGCTCGAGATTGTAACAGTGGAATTTTTCTGAAGAATAAGACCAAGCTTTCATGTGGATGTTTCCCCATTTGTGGTTTTACCATGTAAAATTGGTGTACTCTATTTTCTCTTTCCTTTCCAATCTTGTTATTAGTTATTTTGTGTTGGTGTTGATAGGAGTTTAGACTAGTTAAATTTTGGCTATTGATTTACATGTCAGTAAATTTGTTATTGTAATTTAATGCATTTTTCTTAATAATCTAACATGGTATTAACTTTGGTTTCTATGCTCTACCTCCTTTAGTAAACTTTTTGTTAATTTTTTTCAAGCATCAAATCTTTTCTATAATTTTTGTTGGGAACTCCTTCTCTAGTAGATTTTTCATTAGATTTGGAAAGCCAATAAGGTTTTTCTTTAGATCTAGGAGTTTTTCTACCCGTATGAGATTAATTTCTAAAACCCTAACATTACCCTTTATTTTTCAGAAATTTTAGTTTTTTACTTGTTTTTATGTAGGTCTAAAGTTGAAATCAATTGTATACTAACTCACGATCAAGGATCTACCTCTATTATACCAGATTTGGTTGTTTGTTTGTGTCTAGCTATGGTTTTCATAATTTTACATCCAAATAAATTTGGCATCCACAGGTTTTTCAGTTTCATGCAATGGCAGTCATACATATGGTTTTATTTCTCTATGGGAATGTACCCATGTGCTTATCCTTCACTAAGGGTGCATACCCATGCAATATCTACTACTGGAAAGTGTGTACACCTATATTCAAAGAAAAATTTCATTGTAAGCTGATTCGTTTTCATTATTTTTGTTGAGGGTTTGTACATATGTTGGTAAGGTGTTGTAGGGTGTCATCGTTGGTGAGAGGTTCATTTATTATTCACTATTTCATCTATTCATTGCCTTCTTATATTTTTTGCATTGGGGTTTAGCTTCTATTTTTTAATCATCATGAGTTCAGAGGTAGCTTTTGTTCCTAACTTAATTGGCACTAACTATCTTGCTTGGAAAAGAAAGGTGATTGACATTATCAGGAGTAAGAATCTCTATCACTTAGTTAATGTTAAACATGAAAAACCAAAATATGCCAAAGAGTTAGCTATCGGTGTTCCCATGAGGATGGGTAATAATTTTTGGAAAGACACGAGCATGTAATTCCCAAAACATGAGATCAATCGAGAGTTATTTAATCCCTCGATCAAGGGTTTAAACAAGCCCTTGATTGATTTTTTTCAATAGCTCAATCGAGGGTTATTAAATAATCCTCGATTGAGCTTCATAGATCATTGGAATGTTAGTTAAACCCTAGATCTATCTATTATCTCAATAGCTCGAGCTATTTGAGTTAATATTATTTTTTACTTGTAAAATTTGATTTTTTTATGATTGTTATATTTTTAATTTCGTTTTACATTTAAACCTAGTTATTTCAAATCTTTTTTAATCAGACAAAATTATTTCAAATGTTTTTTAATATAACGTGATTTATGGCCCATGGTTTTTCTAAACCATGGTATCACAACACATCAAATACCATGCACAAATTTACCATGGGATACCAAAGCTCAAATAGTAATTAGCTTAATGTGGTACCATGTTAAGATGATTACTATTTGAATTTTGCTAACACATGGTAAATTTTTGCATGATATTTGATGCGTTGTGATACCATGGGAAAATTTACCATGGATTAAAAAAGACAAAGGCCATAAATCATGTTAGATAAAATAAGATTTGAAATACCAATGTTTGTAAATATTATGAATTATTATATAATGTTATTATTTAACGTTTAAATGCAATTAATAATAACAATCATAATATATGGAAAAAAGTTAAAACTTTATATCTAGAAAATAAAATATATTAATTTAAATAACTCAATCGAGCTATTTAAATAGCTCGCTTGAGATTTTATTTTAACCGCACTTAAACCGTCAATCGAGGTATTGAAAAAATGAACATAAAACCTCAATCAAGCTAATAGCTTGATCAAGGGATTTAAAACGGGATTTTAGCCCTCTTTTCTACAAATTTAATTTTACCGACCTCTTTTCCATGCCTAAACCTTGTCCTAGAATGCACCTTAGGTGGCGAACTTCATACCAATGGATTTGTCAATATATTGTCTATCCATCGACATATAATTTACGTTTCTGAATTCATATGATAGTTTTTTTTTTCTTTTCAAACTTACACTTTCAAAACCATGTCCACAACTTTGAATTAACACAAAGATAAATCAACAACATAAAAAGTACACAACCAAAAATTTTCAAAAAACATATACACCCCACATCAATGCGTCCTCTTCAAAAGGTTTTTTATTTTATTTTTGTAACTAGTAATTTTTTTTATGTGCACACACATGCCTATGAAATGCGATTAAAATTTTCAACGGTAAATTTTGAAAATTGATAAAAAAATAAATTTCTAAAATTAAATTAAATAAAAATATGTGCACCCCAATGCATTTTGTGTAGATTATGTTCATATATATATATATATATATATATATATATATATATATATAATTATACAGTTATCACTAAATTAATTTGCATGCACACAAGTCACTCATTAACTTTTCTTGAAATTTTCAAGAACAACCCTATAATTGAATGTAGTTTTGACATATTAAATTATTTTCTTATTTAAAAAAAATAAGTGGAAAGACTACATAATTCCCTACAATTTTTGTTTTTGTTGCATATCGGAATTCACAAGGCATGTATGAGCTTTGAGGGATTTGATTTAATAAATGAGTCAAAAATCAAAATTTCACCATCACTTTTTGCCAAAAAGTGTTAACCATCTTCACAGATTCACCCATATATGGGAATTCCATCATGATCAAGTAAGAGGACTTGTTGGTCAAATTGTTTCAAATGGTTTACAAGTACATATTGAGGTTGAATATAACCTGGTTGAGGTATGGAAAACTTTAGCTTCTATGTTTAATAAATCTAATGACTATTCAACTTATTCTATTGAAAAGAAGATTCACGAGCTTGGTCCTAAATATTTTGATAGAACTCATTCATTTCTTGTTTAATTAAGAACTTATAAAGAAAAACATGATAATTGTGGTAAACATTACAAGAAAACCAACATTTCCCTTGTTATCCTTGTAGAGAAAAAATTACCTTATGCTTTTGATTTGTTCATCCAAACTAGGAATAAGGACATTGAAATGTCCAAGGGATCTACGAAACCCTCATTTAAATATTTTTGTAATGGTTTTATTTGTGAGCAAGATATATTGATTTCATCGGGTCAATTAAATATTGGTAAATATCTAATTTCATATAGTAACAAGAAACCACATGAAGGTTTTAAAAAGGACCATAATCCACATACTAAAGGTCCATCCCATCACACTTCTAATGATCATTCTAATTATGCTCCTCAAAAACTTAAACATTGTAAATATTTTGGAAAGCCAAACCACCATGAGAATAATTGATTTAAAATGATAAAATATCTTGCTAAAACCAAGAAGAAATCCTTCTAGGAATAACAAGTATCTCTTTCTACCTATTATTTTCACCGATGTAGCTCTTTGTGCTTATTTTGTTCACCCAAATAATTCTTCTTCTTTTTTGGAATGGAATATGGATTATGTTTCTTTTAATCATATGATCGACATTGATTCTTTGTTTTCATCTCATGACATGAAAAAGTACACAACACATAAAGTTTCAATTATTGATGGTAAACAACCTTCAATCTTAGGTTTTTGTGATACTAAAGTTCCTAATGGTACATTGAAATATGTTTCTAATGTTCAAGGCGTGCCCATCAATTTGATTTCTATTTATCTTGCTTGTTAAAAAGTTAAAAAATTTGAGGCAAGGCTAGATAAATATGTTCTTAAAGACATTAAAAATAACTTGAAAATTGTTTCTTCCACCCGTGTTGATCAAGAAATTGGTTTCTTAATTTTATTGGTTTTAATTCACCAAAAAATCAACCATTTTATTCATATGTTTCTCATGCTAATGAAAAAAGTAAATTATGGCATTAAAAATTAGGTCACATGAATTATGGTAAAATGCAACTGTTATCTAAAATGGCTCTTGGATTATTTACAATTTCTTTCACCAAAGGTGTTTCTGAAGGTTGTGTTCTTGGTAAACATCATAAGGAAAATTTTGATGAGGGTATATCCCGAAGTGATAAAGAACAACTTTAGTTGATTCATAGTGATGTATGTGGTCCTCTTAAAAACCCTTCTCTATCATATTATCTATTTCATTACTTTTAGTGATGATTATAGTAGGAATAATTGGGTTTATATTTTGAAACATAGAAGTGAAACTTTTGATGTATTTAAAAAATCTAAAGCCTTAATTGAAAATGAATATGGTAAAAGTATTAAGGCATTGAAAATTGATAATGTTGTAGATTTCACTAGAAATTAATTTAATGCATACTTATATAAACATTGTATTCAACATTATAATTTTGTTCCCTATACACCTCAACAAAACAGGGTTACCTAAAGGGGAAAAAAATAGACTTTGGGTGAAATGACTAGATGCATGCTTTATTCTAAAATTTTACATAAAATATTTTGGGCTAAAGCTATTTATTTAGCACTTTGTTCCCCTCTAATATAGTTCCTCTCTATATCAGTTCCTCTATAGATATGGCTTTGGTTTATTGGTTGAGGGCTCTCAATGTTTCACAAAGAGGTTGGTTGGGTGAAGAGTCATTCCCCACAAAAAAAATTCTGACATAGCTCGTAGAGATGTAAAGGTACAATATTTTAACAAATTTTTGAATCACAGGTATGCCTTCCCTCTTGTTCCATTAAATTTTTATTATTAAATATTGAGAAAAATTTAGATCTGCTTGCTCATGAGAATGAATTTTGTTTTAGTTAATTGTTGTGAAATATTGTTTTCTAAACTTTTTGTAATAAAATTGGTTGAGTTGGGCCTGAAAATAACCTAACTCATTAGGATTTGGCCCTATACCTTGACCTTATCCCTAAGAACCATCCATTCTATGTGAAATATTGAAATCATTAACATAATGACCTCAAGGGGGAATATTACATATTCAGGGTACATGTGATGGCCTACAAGCCCAAACATGGCATGCGAGCTACAACAACAAGTATTATAGCATAAGTTGTTGGAAAACACGTCTTTATCTTGTTCCATTCACTTAATACTATCTTGTAACACATTATACTATAATGATCCCCTCTCATAGTATCCTAATTGATTAGGGGTCCTAGTGTCCCGAAACCAACACTAATTGTGAACCACTAACCTCTATCGATACTCCCTAATTTTGAACCCTTAACCTCTATACCCATACCTCCTATAAAATCTTACCCCAAATTTCATACCCCCTCAACATGACCCCAAACCCCATGTATCTCTCCCTAATTACATACCCCCTGGAAACTCTTACCCCAAATTACATACTCCCTCACCATGACCCACAACCCCATGTCCCTATCCCTAAATGCATACCCAATAATACAAAACCTATATCTATAACTACATACCCCATATCCACTTATTCCTAACTACATTCTAGTCCTTAACCCCTTATCCTAACCCCTAAGTCCCTACACACAAACACTTCCCCTACCACATATCATAATAAAGATAAATTTTATGGTGTAGGATGGTGGGATGTAAGTCCCTATATTGTGGAATTCAACTACTCATATATTGTGATGCATTCTCTTAGAACCCCCTCTTATAATATCCTAATTGGTCAAGGTTAGGCTAGAGGATTCTAGGAAAAACCCTGACTTTGAATCCCTAACCTCTACCCATAAACCCCTTAACCCTTACCCTAAATTCCATACCCCATCAGATCAATCCAAAAACCCTATAGTCCCTAAAACTAATAACATATACTATATATCATTCTAAAACCCTACCTTGAACCTGAGAAACCATAACATAATTGAATGGAATATATAGAAAATGAATATGCATTTTTTTTCAAAATGTGAATTGCAACGATGGAAATAAAGGAAGACAAATGCTATCATGCAAGTACCACTCCTACAATATTGCATGGGATATTTATGTGGGAGACTTGTGTGTATAGGAAATCAAGGAAGATCAATGTTATTTTTTAGAATATGACACTCCTATATTGTGTCCTCTTTTCAAAATCAAGAACCCCAAATCCATTTTTGTATGGAATGGATATAAATTAAACATGTTGTTTTTTATAAGTGTAATTCAAATGATGGAAATAAAGGAAGACAATTGTTATGGATGAAGTATTTTTCCTTTTCCTCTAGACGATAAACATATCCCTAAGAACCATCCATTGTATACCAAACCTTGAAACATCCAACCACTACAACAAATCCATATGATTAGTGTCCTTTTTAGCTTCCATTAATTTTTGTAATAAGTTTTTTTGTAGTTTTTAAGGGAAAAATAGTTTTTTTCATAGGTTAGCATTGAAATCGGTTCAAACAGAAATGTTATTATCATTGTCTTTAGCATTGGAAATATATTATTTTTTAGCATCGGCTTTAAATCCGATTGTTACAGCTAATTTTACCACACATGGTAGACCACACATTTATGGCCTTCCTTGTCCCTCTGCAGACTCTTTGGACCCCATGGACCATTTTTGTACCTTTGATGTTTCCAAGATCATCCCTAAAAATACATGTTATTTTCCATACGTGACTTTTAAACCCTTTCTCGCGTATATACGTGGATATGACCCTTAAACCCACGTACATCGGGATGTGTGCAAAAGGCCAAATAGTTTTGGAGTTTTCCTTGATGTGGATCCAATTCACTTGTCTCTTGGCCTTCCATATGCCCTGAGATCGCTTAGATTTGACCTTCCATTACCCCATTGAAGCACTATATAAGGAACCCTTTGGATACATTGAAAGGGGAGGAATTGAAGAGCAAGAAAACTATAGTCCATTGTTGTCGTAGCTTGATTATACTTGATTCTGCATCCCTTTGTCCCTTGGATCACTTTGTGTTCTTCCCAAGATTTCCTTTGCTTGTGAGCTTGCTATCGAGAGATGGAGGATTAAGGTGGTGGAGGCCCAGGTGGAGGACTCAGTTTCTTCAGTTCGCAAATGTGCCGATAGAGGTTGTCATTCTTGTAATCTCTAATTTATGTTAATAGAAATATATTGTCCTATCCAATGATGTGCATTTAAATGAATATTGAATCCATGGATGATTTTAATTGTTTATACATTAATTGATTATATATGCTAGAGTAGGTCTTACACAATTATATAGCATGCTTGTCTAGTTTGCTGATTGTTGAGAGAGCAAATTGTTAACACAAGTGGGATTGGAAAAGCTCAACGAGGATCTACATCAACCATACAAAATAAGGTATGTTTCGAGATCCTTTAGTGTTAGATGTTTTATTTCTCTTGCATATTGGGAAGGGATTGATTTATGCGGTTACTCTGTTTGTTGTGGTACCCCAATCCATAGGAAGTTTTCTCCGTAACAGAATTGGCGACCATACTAGGGATGTTCCTTGTTTTTATTTGGGGTTTGGGGGCACAATGTGTTTGATATTCTTGACTTGCTCTTTGTTTCTCCTTGTTTCTATGTTGGATTTTATAGTATGTTCATCCATTGACACTCCCCTTTATTGGTTTGACCCTTGGCCTGATTTTTACCACTGTCTTCTCTGTATACATAGGTTTTTGGCCAAAAGTTGCGTAGACATGCAGGTTTTTGGCCAAAATCTGCGTATACATGCATATTTTTTACCAAAAGTCGCGTATATACGCAGCTGTTCTTTAAAAAGTCACATACATCCTCCCTTTTGGTGAGTTTGATGTTGTGGGAAGTTGTTGGGTGGGTTGTGAGTGTGGTTGGGTTTTCCTTGGTTCTGATGTTGTCTGTTGGATGCTTCTTTTGTGACCAAAGACCATCTTTTCATTGATTTTTCTTTGAAAGTAGTTTTAGTCATTTATCAATTTTGTTTTTCCATTAGTGAATTACTCTTTTTTGTCTCAGTGTCTTGCTGGGCTTGTGTTTTATACTTGCTGCAGAGACTGAGAGTTTTAGATGACTTTTTTTGCATTTTTCATGCTTTTATATTGAAGAATACAAAGTAGTTGCACTCTTAGTTACATCTTAGGTATGGATTTGAGGAGGTACTTGCATTGGATTGCTTGGATGAGAGTTGTGTTTAGGCTTTCATATAGGAAGGATTGCATTGGCATTCGGAAAGGAATATATATTTATTCATCTCATGTAGTGGCATACCCTATTTTTCATTCTATAAGATTGCACTTGGCATTGCTTGTTAGGTGTGCACTTTTATTTCACTGCTGAGTCTTCATATCATTAGTTGCATGGCCATTTCTCTTTGAGTAATTACAACCATTAAAATCAACGCATAATTTAAAATGAATTACACTCTTTTCTTTTATAGGGTGCACCAACAAGAATAGGTTTTAGGGTCTTGGAATAGTTCATTGTGAGTTAATTCTCCAAGAAAACTAAACAAAACAATTAGGTGTCTGTCTAAGTGAGAGAAATCCTTGATATAATTAGTGTTTCTCGGGATGCTCCTCTTACATGGGAGTTAAGCATGAGGAAGTGCACAGGATTGTGATTGGGATGACCCCTGGTCACTTTTTGTGAGCACGGGAGATATTTCCAGGATTATATTCATATCTGGGGGCTCTTTCAAGAGTTTTAGGATTTACTACCCTGCCCATACAGTCAATCCCGCCTACGACTATCCACCTGAGCATTGGTTATATTGAGGTGACCTTAGTTGCCTTACCTAGGTATCATAGGGGGTACTTGCAGAGGTTATTCTGTGAGTGCCCTGGCCAGGTAGAGGTTGGATAGCACAGTCGCTTTATACGTTGAAGCTGAGGGCCACTATAATTGGTTACATACCTCTGCTTGTAGTGTATGGGAGTTTCGAGCCTCTCCTATGAGAGACATACCTGTTGCATTCGAGAGCTCACATATCCTCTCCTTGGTTTGCTTGTATTTTGGTTGTAGATTTTATTAGGAGTGTGCTCTTTGTGCGCTAGTTGGCCTTTGGGATCGTGTCTACTTGAGTATATTTATGCTCTCTTGAGTTCAATTCCTTTTATTTTCGACATGCCTGGTATCCTATCACCCGTCCTTGGTCCTAGTATAGACCCTGGTGTCAGACTTCGGGGCATCATAGCCCCTTACCGTGCTCATAGATTTGGGAATGGTCATATTCCATCCTCTACTCCATTTGTGGAGGATTTTTATTCCCTTCGCTCAGTCTTTACACCAATGGTCACCCTCATGGGGGTGGTAGTGGATACGTGAACGTTGGGTCTACACTTTACTTTCCTTTTTATGGCCCATCGTCCACCGCACTGTTTCTTTTGAATTTATTTGTCATGATCATTCCTCCCTATTCCCTATAGTTTGGATTCTTTATTGACTATTTTGGGTTGTTTTGGACTAATATGGTTGTCATGTAGGGTCCAGTTTTTGTACATTCTCTCCGAGGTTTTGACCCGTTCATTCCTATCATAGGTATCATGTCTAAACCGGCATATAGGTTAGGATTTCACATCCGCTTGCATTTTTCATGACCTTATGACTGTTTCATTATAACCTTAGGTACGAATCCATTCTATCTTGTCACGGAACCTTCTTGTTGCTTTTAGAAGTGACATGATGTGAATGGTAGAGCTTGACCATACATGGGTACTCTAGTTAGCTCATGTTTTGCATTTGGTGCCCATGCCGACATTTTTCCTTTAGGGTGTGGGAGTCCTTTGTATAGTATCACCATGACTTTGCACAAGAGCTTCATACTCCTCTTGATATTTTTTGCTGGCCTTTTCCCCAGGACTCCCTTATGTTAAGTTGTCATTGCATTATCATGAGTTTTGCTTGCCTTATTGAGCCTTATGTCAGATTCCCTAACTTTGATTATCAGCCATATAGCTCGATCTTGTCTCATGTCTAGCCAAGCAGAGCCATTTTACATATCTTTTGCAGCTTGATTCCCCATTTTTACCGGGAGCGAACTTTCCCCCGAGTGTCATTATCCTACACATGTTTCCTTGCATTGAGCATAGGTATGTTGCGCTGCTTGGAACTAGTTTGTTTTTCCCTTAACACTCGTCTCCTCCTAGATTTGTAACTATAAAGCACTTTTATTCTTTTTCAAGATTTTCAAAATATTTGAAAAAGTCCAAAAAAATAAAAAAACCAGAAAGACGGACAGGAAAAGATGTTATCTTTGGCAGCAGTTGATTCGTGTCTCCTTCAAACAAAGCACTGTATATCACATCCGTTGGTTGGGTTAATAGTTTGAATTTAGGAGCTATAGTCATTTCTTTGAGTTTATCTCCATCGATTGGTTAAGCTTCCAGTCCCTATGGAGCCTCTGTCGATGCCTCCTGTGTTGCAGAGATGTCCCAGTTTTGTATATTGAGTCTATGCTGCCTACATTCAGTCACCATTCACCTTTATGCTCTTGTTCCATGGAAGTTAAAGCCTGAGTCGGCCATTCCTCAGTTTTCTTGACTTTGCATGTCGGCCATTCTCGGTACTATTTCTGGTTCATGTACATTATGATTGAGTCCTTCCACATTACACAGCTTTGCTAAGTACCTCGTGTTAGATGATGGGGGATGCCTTATTTCCCTCCTTCTAGTAGATGTCATCCCATAAACTTCAAATCATTTATTCTGGGATAGGAGTCTAGAGTCATTTTGAGTGCCTTGAGACTTGCAGTGATTAATGGCAGGTTCTCTCGCCATCGACAGTTTTGGGAATACATCAATGCCCCCTAATCAATGGATTCTTTTAAGTGTTCGACCTCAACACATCTATTCACACTTGTTAGATTGCACTCTAGTACCTTGATTCCCATTTTCATTATCGGTGGGTGATCTCACGTATGTTAATGGTATACATCAATGACCAGTAATCAGATGATGGACTACTATGTTCGACCTCGACACCTTTATTCACATATTAGGACATGTACTTATAGCGATTTGTGTAGAATACTTTCCAGATTAGTGGCATTTCTGATATGCTACCTCCTTGATCGTGCTAGTGTTCATGAGATTTCAGCTCTCATGACTTGATTCTAGTGTATGTTAGATATCTTCAGCCATTATGGAGATCTTGATCCATTGTATATCTTCAACTTTCATGGAGATCATGATCCTTTGTATATCTTCATCATGGAGATCATGATCCTTTGTATATCTTCATCATGGAGATTCTGATCTATCTATATTGTACGTGTTAGATGACCACACATGTCATATTTTGTATCATGCCTATTCATGGCCATTGTACTCTTATGTGTCTGGGACTGTTGTATGTACTTGCAATCATATGCAAAGATATTTGTACTATATTGTTGGATGGCTGGTTCTTCCACCTGGTTCTTCATCACTCCACTTCTGGGATGGACTTATAATGTATTTCAACCATCGTATCACCCCTTTGACCTCACACATTATGGGGCATATGTTACAACTGATTTTACCACACATGGTAGATCACACATTTATGGCCTTCCCTGTCCCTCTGCAGACTCTTTGGACCCCATGGACCATTTTTGTACCTTTGATGTTTCCAAAATCATCCCTAAAAATACATGTTATTTTCCATACACGACTTTTAAACCCTTTCTTGCGTATATACGCGGATATGACCCTTAAACCCGCGTACATCGGGATGTGTGCAAAAGGCCAAATAGTTTTGGAGTTTTCTTTGATGTGGATCTGAGTCACTTGTCTCTTGGCCTTCCATATGCCTTGAGATCACTTTGATTTGACCTTCCATTACCCCATTGAAGCACTATATAAGGAACCCTTTGGATACATTGAAAGGGGAGGAATTGAAGAGAAAGAAAACTATAGTCCATTATTGTCGTAGCTTGATTATACTTGAGTTTGCATCCCTTTGTCCATTGTAGCACTTTGTGTTCTTCCCAAGATTTCCTTTTCTTGTGAGATTGCTATCGAGAGATGGAGGATTGAGGTGGTGGAGGCCCAAGTGGAGAAATTAGTTTCTCCAGTTCACAGACGTGCCGTCAGAGGTTGTCATTCTTGTAATCTCTGATTTATATTAATAGAAATATCTTTTCCTGTCCAATGATGTGCATTTAAATGAATATTGAATCCATGGATGCTTTTAATTTCTTATACATTAATTGATTATATATGCTAGAGTAGGTCTAACACAATTATATAGCATGCTTGTCTTGTTTACTGATTATTGAGAGAGCAAATCGTTAACACAAGCGGGATTGGAAAAGCTCAACAAGGATCTACATCAACCATCTAGAAAACTTCCAATAATTCTGTTACAAAGAAAACTTCCTATGGCTTGGGGTACCACAACAGACAGAGTAACCGCAAAAATCAATCCCTTCCCAATATGCAAGAGAAATAAAACATCTAACACTAAAGGATGTCAAAACATACCTTATTCCAGATGGTTGATGTAGATCCCCATTGAGCTCTTCCAATCCCGCTTGTGTTAACAATTTGCTCTCTCAACAATCAGCAAACAAGACAAGCATGCTATATAATTGTGTTAGACCTACTCTAGCATATATAATCAATTAATGTATAAGCAATTAAAAGCATCCATGGATTCAATATTCATTTAAATGCACATCATTGGATAGGAAAATATATTTCTATTAATATAAATTAGATATTACAAGAATGACAACCTCTATTGGCACATCTGCGAACCATAGAAACTGAGTCCTCCACCTGGGCCTCCACCACCTCAATCCTCCATCTCTCGATAGCAAGTTCACAAGCGAAGGAAAGCTTGGGAAGAACACAAAGTGCTCCAAGGAACAAAGGGATGCAGACTCAAGTATAATCAAGCTACGGCAACAATGGACTATAGTTTTCTTGCTCTTCAATTCCTCCCCTTTCAATGTATCCAAAGGGTTCCTTATATAGTGCTTCAATGGGGTAATGGAAGGTCAAATCCAAGCGATCTCAAGGCATATGGAAGGCCAAGAGACAAGTGACTCGGATACACAACAAGAAAAACTCCAAAACTATTTGGCCTTTTGCACACATCCCGATGTACATGGGTTTAAGGGTCATATCCGCGTATATACGCGAGAAAGGGTTTAAAAGTCGCGTATGGAAAATAACATGTATTTTTAGGGATGATATTGGAAACATCAAAAGTACAAAAATGGTCCATGGGGTCTAAAGAGTTTGCAAAGGGACAGGGAAGGCCATAAATGTGTGATCTACCATGTGTGGTAAAATCAGCTGTAACACCCATTTTAGTGTCGGATGAAGTATTTTTCCTTTTCTCCCAGACGATAAACATATCCCTAAGAACCATCCATTGTGTACCAAACCTTGAAATATCCAAACACTACAACAAATCCATATGATTAGTGTCCTTTTTAGCTTCCATTAATTTTTTTAATGATTTTTTTTAGTTTTTAAGAAAAAAAATAGTTGTTTTCATAGGTTAGTGCTGAAATTGGTTCAAACATAAATGTTATTATCATTTTATTTAGTATTGGGAATATATTATATTTTAGCATCAGCTTTAAATCCCATTTTAGTGTCTGTTTTAGCTTCCCTTTTAGCACCTACTTTAGCTAAAATCAACTCTAATAGTGTCACATGCCCCAATTTTGCAAAAATAATGCCATATTATTTGATTTTATTTGAGGACAATATGTTAAATTTTATGCTAAGTTGTAATTGATGACTCAGCAGAGTCAAGGATATTTAATGTAATTCTGAATATTTTAACTATAAATAAATAAAGGAAGAGACAACAACTTAGGAGAGTTGTTAAAAGAGTGTTTACTGGTCAAATTGGTGGAGGAGACTGGGTGGAGAGCAAACTGACATGTGGCAGCATCCTCAAACCACTTCCAACTATTGTAGGTGGCAACCTCCCTACAATTGGGGTCATGATTCCCCAAGAAAGTGGAATCAGAGCAGGTGGCTCAATTAATGACAACTGACCCAAAAGACCTAGGCAATCTTTATAAAAATTCCCATTGAAGGGAGCTGAGGCTGCTCATTCTAGGGAAGTGATCATTCAGGTTGAATGAATGTACTTCAGACAAATTCAATGGAAGGGAGATTGGAAATTGTTTGAGGGGATAACTGCTGAGTGATCTAGTGCAACTTTTAAGCTAAAAGATCTTACTACTGAGTGCAGGGTGTTTTACTGAGTTATTGGACTAGTGTACTGTTTGCATGCTCCACCAGTTCTCAGCCAAGAAGATCAGGAACAGGCTCGGGGGTCCTAAGGAAGCATTGTTTGAGCGCTCTCCAGGAATTTGGTAAGGAGTAACGGCCTCCTGACGCTGTTGTCTTCTATCCTAATCAGGTTCTACATTATTTTGTTTTAATGTGTTAGAATGGAAAATAAATTCTAGTCTGTGTTTTTCCACACCTAGAAGGACTAGGCCGTACTCCAGCACAGATAGAGTATTTACAGTAGATGAAAGAAAATGTTAAGAGACTGAATAGAATAGATATGGTTCTACATTTCGTAGTTAACAGAGTAATTTATTTCAATATGTAGGTTATTATTAAATAAAAATAGTGATCTGGTTATCTTTGTTTATTGTTTTAACAAGCTTATTTATGTAAATATATTGGAAAAGAAATAGCAGTAATCTAGTACAGGTAGAACGATTAAGATGATAAGAGAATATCTTAGTAGATAAGGTTGTGTATTTACAGACAGTAGATTAATTTTTATTCAAGTTAAAATATTATGGAGGTTAAAGTGTGTTATGATAGGTTTATATTTCTTTGTGTTCACTTAGTAACTGAATGAAATGCAGTAGAAAAATCACAGTCAAGTTACAATGTTTACATTCAATTCGGTAAAGAAATAAACCACTAATCATATAGTTTTTTTCCTAATAATATCAATTAATTTAAGACTAATAATTACTATAAACTAAATAAGGTTATATTAAAAGAACTTAAATTATAAAGAGCAAACTAAGTTACAGAATCTATGCTTATCTTTACAAAGAACTATGAGTAAATTCTATCTGTCAGTTTAGTAACTAAAAACAATGAGAATATTATTAATAACTAATATAAAAATAAATATCTATCTATGTAAAAACTGTTTTATAATTATCAGACAAGCTTATAACTGTAAAGGTAAACTTCAGGGTTGAAACCCTAAACCAAATTTATTTAATCATTATAAATAAAAGACATTTAAGCTACAATCCAATTATCTGGATAATTATATCAATAAACAATT
>LPNX010607726.1:975068-1032025 GCA_001517045.1 Pseudotsuga menziesii
TGAACTGTCAAGACTAGTAAAATACCATAATTGTTTATATTAGACAAGATAGTTTGCGATGGTTCAAGATAGCTTGTACTAGCATAGGGTAGAATCTTGATCATGGTAATTAGATCTACCATAATAGATACTATAGACATTAACTTAATGTAAGAGAGGCATTATGGTAATAATAAAATTACAATGGAATAACCATGCTCAAGTCTATAATCATTGGAACGACACTGATTGACATAGAATTAGGGAGTAAGGGCATACAGTATTCCATCTGAAAACGATGCAGTTATTTTTACAATAATCAAGCTTATAATATCAAGGAGTTTTACAGGTAGTAAGTTTCCCAACATAATGTAAATAAAGATCAGTTTGGTATTTTAGTAAATAATACGATAATGTATGTGGTTACATTAGTACATGCAGTGCGACGTTAATGTAAGTAAGAAAGTTGATAATTTGTTAGTGAACAACTGGTTTTTACATACCAGTAACAGGTTGATAACTTCCATAACTAGTAAGTTAAAAATAAAATCGAAACTTATATTCTATTGAGAATCTTTACTCTCAGTATCGATAGAAGCTCTTCCATGAATAAAAACAAATAGTACAAATAAGTATAACATTTGCAAGTTAAGCATGTTAACATAGAAATGAATATATGACAAAGATTACAAGCTTAGAGTTCTTAGTAAGTATCTTTGGTGTCGCTAAGCTTGATAAAGAAAGAACCCATCATTCTGAACTCTGCTTACAAGAAAAACTAGAAAATATAAACTACTTTACCTCGTTGAAGTTGCTTGAAAAATTATCAGCTTATTTTACTAGCATATTATTTTGCAAACAGAAACACTTCTTGATACTTTATGAATTTAAAACGTCTACTTGATCGATCGTACCTGTGAACCTGTAAGAACCAACAATCTGTTTGCATTGGCATAAATGCTAAGTAAGCCGAGGATTCAAAGTTAGATTCCACCTACTTGCCATAAAGTAGACTCATTAGTAAACTGAAAGAAAACAGTATGCAAGTAAATCATATTTCATGTTACGAAAAAGAAGCTACTTTAGTTTACGTAATTTGAAAATGTATAATACTAATCGTTGGACTGTTTCATTTTTTGCTAACCATTAGCTGTTAGTAAACCGCATATTCAACATTTTATGTTATCTTAAAATTTTAAATTTTTGTGAAAATTTGGGGTACTGACAAATAGTGTCAATTATAACACCATGAATAACTTCCTTTTTAGCACTAGGATTAGCTTCCTTTTTAGAACTTAGTTTAGCTTCCTCTTTAGAGCCAAGTTTAGCATCCTTTCTAGTTCCTAGTTTAGCTTCCTTTTTAGTGCTAGGTTTAGCTTTATTTTTTGCACCTATTTTGGCTTATGTTTTAGTGTCGAATTTAGATGTATTTTTAGCTCTAACTTGAGCACCAAGTTTCCTAAGTAGCCAAATAAAAGCAGGGGGATTTTAAAAACAAAATTTAAGAACTATTAAGGGATAAAAATAAGCCACTTGTCTAAATCCTCGTGAATGTAAAGGCATTTCTATTATTTTACTTATACTCTCATATTTTCCCTCATAAAAAAACCCAATGCTTACTCTTTCATTCTTTTCCCATTTCCTCTCTTTCTCTCTTCCCTTATCCTCCCTTATCCTTTTTTACCTTAGAATTTAATCCTCATGGAGGATTGTGTTTTAGGTTCATGGAGGAACCTCCATGACAAAGGTAATGGGTTCTCCCTTTATTTCTCCTCCTTCACTCCTCTTTTACTCCGATTTTCCTTTAGTGATTTTTATTGTGTTTTGTTGTTGCAAGTTTAGGATTTCATGCACAAAGTCTAAGGACTCAGGGGAAAACCTCCATAATGAAGGTAATAACTTCTACCTTCCCTTATACTTCCTTCCTTTCTCTTTTACTTTACTTTTACTTTATTGATTTGCTAATTTTTATTGTTCTTTTCTTGTTACAAGTTTAGGGTTTCATGCAGGGAGGCTAGGGTTTGATGGATGGACCTCCATGAGGAAGGTAATGGATTCTACTTCATTCTCTTCTCATTCTATCATATTTAATTTGTTCCTTTATTGATTTGTTAATGTTTAATGTTGTTGTAGATTTAACAAAGAAAGAAGAAGAAGAAAATAACAATTTTGGGGTTTTACTTAATGCATAGATCTAGTTCATGGATGTTTCCTAAGGAAGGCCCTTGCATTCCTATAAGGAGATATAGGTTCAAATCCTAGCACCCATATATATCATATTACTTAGTTTTTTGTTTGTGTTAAATGTTCATATTTATCTAAGATCATTCACTTGGGATTATTTAGTTACTATGTTCACAGATGCAATAATAGCAAATGCGCCGAAAAGATTAATTGGGAAATATGTATCCCGAAGGGCTAGCTATAGAAGAGTGATTATGCTAGAGTTTGATCGTATAGATTCTCATTTTTTATAGCTAGGTATTTTCATGGCAGAGATCGGTGCACAAAATCTCTCTTTTTATATTTTCCACAAACTCCCTTATATTCTATTTTTGGAGAGAGACATGATATATGATCTATTTCTTCTACGAGTATACAAATGATGCATAATCATTACATCACAT
This sequence comes from Pseudotsuga menziesii, assembly GCA_001517045.1. NCBI lineage: Eukaryota > Viridiplantae > Streptophyta > Pinopsida > Pinales > Pinaceae > Pseudotsuga > Pseudotsuga menziesii. The sequence continues at coordinate 977,675 of LPNX010607726.1, forward strand.
GAATCGTTTACCCATAACTATTAAATATCCCTATAAAAAATTGACCCCATACCCATTAGAATGATTTCATGGATGAATACACTTTGAATTCTTTCAATGTATACGTGTATGTCCGATCAATCTACCTATTTTTTATTGGAAATTTGGAAGATATATTGGGAATTTATGTATTGATTCTAGAATTTTTATCTTTCGTGGAAATTGTGTAGAGTTTTGCCCCATAAATTGTATTTTTATGATTGAATAATATGAACTCCCAACCTATGATCATCATGAATGAAATTATGATCATATTGATCCATGGTATAGCTTTAATCCAATTGATCCTGAATAGATCAACGTTAGTACTTTGTGAAGGAAGGTCATTAAGATATTTATAGTTATATGAAGGGCTAATAGATAGTGAATTAGTTATAATAATAAAATAGAAAAAATTATATGAATAGGTTAACGAGTTCCACTTCAAAATTGCATTTTTAATGGCATGTTTTTATGGTAATTTAGCTTGGGTATAGCTATTTCCTGTTGACAAGTGATATGGGTTCAAATGTTAGGATTCAATTACCATTTTCCTTTTCTTTTTTCTTTTTTCACCATTTTCCTATTCTATTTTTATTAATTCTAATTTGCACTAGCCTAGTATAGTTCCAATTCAGATGTGCACTTTTAATGGTATAATTTTGTGGGAATGTAGCTCAAATAGAGATCTTGTATTTTGGAAATTGATCTAGGTTTAAATCCCAACATTCCTTTACTACGTTTTTTACCATTTTATGTTTTTATTTTCATAACTGTTAAGCTACAAACATTTGGCGCTTAACCTGACGCTAAAAAAAAGTTGAACACAGTGCTATTTTGAATTGTCATTTTATTTTAAATTTAACCATGAACAACTGTTCCACATTGAAGAAAAAAATATACACTAAAATATGGCGTTAAAATAGGCGTTAATAACATATTTTGTTGCAGAGAACATAAGGACATGGTGGACAAAATATCCCCTATTTAGGGTGTATGTTATCCTAGGATCTCATAGTCAATGGTCTCAGTATGTAACATTAATAAGTGTGAGACACGTATTTTTTGGTCATTCCCAACATCTACAAGATTGCATTAATGAAAGAGTTTGGTGCACCTATGTTGTATTTTGGGATTGTTGCAATGACTATAAAATATCCTTCCCTCATATCCTTCCATATTCTCCCAAGTTTGTTGATAAGATTAGTCCCATAAAACATATAATCCAGAATAGATGTGAATCATTATAAAAATGAGGATGTCCCCATAAGAAATGTCCCTCCTATTAACATACTATGTTATTAATGGTTGTGAGGTGGTTATGCTTTCTTAATTTGTGTTCCCCTTCATCTTATATATGGAATGTGTGTCATTGAACGTTGTGAATATGTAAATAATAAGAAATATTAAATATGGTATCATTATGTTTCTTTGATATAAATTTTAATATATGTGGATCTCTTGAAGGGAGATATTTGTTGATTATATTCCTCAATAACAAGAAGATACTGCATAAAATGTTTGCGCCATGGAGAAGGAAATCACATGAAGCCTCTTGGATATTCAAGTGAATGTTTGCGCCATGGAGAAGGAAATCACATGAAGCCTCTTGGATATTCAAGTGAACCATGTAGTGCATTTAGTGAATGTCATTGATTTTTTTGTGTACTTTTTACTCAATGGATGTTTTGTTAGATAGTTACAAAACATAACTCAAGGAATATATAAGGAAATGAACGCAAACATAAGATTGCATGGAAGATGGATATGTTGTATTATAGACTTTATACTTTACAAGTGAGTACATTAGCTTGCTTCATGTTAATGCACAACTTGTATGGAAGTTTGAATACAAATAAGATGACCAAATCCAAGTAGAATTATTAGAGGAAAAAGGAGAGTGACACACTTTAACATGTTGTAATTATAAATTTCCTACTTATAAACATATATTTAGTAATAATCATAATATTTCTTATTTTTTCCAAGGAAAACCTCACAAGGAAAAATAAGGGATGCTTCCCCTCTTTCACGAATGTCATCCCTAGTAAACCCATCGATGTATTCTAATATTGCATCTTATCCAAAGGAATTTGAATTGGGAACCTATTGGCCTAGACTTAGCCAAATGCTCAACAACATTGGAGACAAATCATGGTTTAACTTTTCATTTTTAAAAGAAATGTCAAATATATTTTGTATAAAAAAAGAGAAGTATCAGTTACATGGTTGAGTCAAAACTTCCAAAATTGCATCTTACCCAAAGGAATTTGAATTGGGAACCTATTGGCTTGGACTTAGCCAAATGCTCAACAACATTGGAGACAACTCATGGTTGAACTTTTCATTTTTAATAGAAACATGAAATATATAAATTATATTAAAAAAATACAAGTATCAGTTATATGGTTGAGTCAAAAGTTCCAAAATACCAACCAAAACCTGTGAGAGAGGACTTCTATGATATCCTATCACTATACTGTTCTATTTCATAATTAAAAATACATTACTAAACATTTCCTATACTACTCCCTCTGATGGAGTATATTCTGACATATTGATTACAGAGAAATAGACAAAAAAAACATTCAAAAATATAGAAGAAGAGTATTGGGTCTTCATTCTTGATTTGGCAGATTTGTTCCATGTTGGAGAGTCGAGGAAACTCCTTCCATTGGAAATTCTTGGTATTGTTGCACAAAATTGTCCAAGTTCCTCGAGATTCCATTCACATTTGTATGAATATCATTTAAATCTGCTTGTACGTCCTTTATAACCTCTGTTAGATGGACAAATCATTTCTTAGATATCTCATTGCAAGTCATGGTATCCTCCTGAAGCATAACCTTCAAACCCGTAAGAAAATTCCATGTCTTCCTGAAATTTTCAGCCTACGCTTTCTCCTTTCACTGCAAAATCCTCTTCATTTATTCCATCTCACCAACCTAAACACTGGATTTTCTTTCAACATCTTCTAGCCTGGAGTCAAAACATGAAATCTCGAGCTCGTTATAGCATTTCCCATCGTAAATTGCAGAAACCAACTCAAACTCACAGGAAAGTATTTTCTGGTAGTCGACCATGTAACCCTTCATCTCTTTGAAAGCATCGATAATAATCTTCATGTCCAAAGAATCAACTGAACTTCCCTGTATTCTGCCAATATCACAAGTCGAAGAAAAGTCCGACTGAATGAAATAACTTTTGAAACTCAAGATGAAATCCCTTGTGACTATAATAGTCTCATCTTCTGCATTGTCTCGACAGCTTATGAAAACAAACTTAAATTTCAAATTGACGCTATGAACACAAGGAACCATCTTCTCAACCCTTCTTGAAATGATAAGGCTCAATTTGTGCGAGATTTCGAGACTGAAACCTGCATTGATCGCCATCACATGGATCCTGAAAAGCATAACCAATGTGAAGGGGGAGGATTTATGGATTCTCATGGAGATATAAATGCATGAGAAACTAGTTGTCTGCCACCCACCTAGACCTTTACACGATCTCCAAAGGTGGAAAAAAACTTTTATACAAAGCACGGGTGCTTCATAAGAGATACGTGAAACCTTAATCTTCCCTTTCAAATGATAGCAAGGACTTATTAAGACAAAACACATGGGTACCATCTAATGGATTCAAGAGAGTTATAAATTACTAATTCTCCTTCTTTAAGCCAGGAACTTTTGTTAGTTAGATGATCTACTTCTTGGTTTTTTTGGTGTTTTATATGAAAGAATTGGATTTTGGAAGAGTTTAATATGTGGGCCAAGATCCTCTTCAGCTCCCTCCCTACTACTTATTCTCTATTCATCTGAATATTTCTCATCTTGTGAATGACTATCCAGGAATCCCCAAAGAATTTGAAGGAGTCAACATTTAAATCCTTCAGAGCTTCTATTTCTTGCATTAAGGTTTCCCATTCAAACTAAATATTTTTTCTCTTTCCTAAGCCCCAAGAGAAATATAAAACCTTTTTTCCTCCTGGGTCAAAAAGAACCCCTCTTGTACCTGTCTCCCCTACTTATGATTGAACTAACCCCTTGGGATAAATGCTTTTAAAATTATCATTCCACCTTAAGCACTTAATAGAAAGTGGTCTTGTAAGTACCTTGTGAACCACGAACCTCTATCGTCCCTCTTAAGTGGTTAGGAGTTTTAAGGATTAAGGAACAAAAATAAATGTGAATCAATAACCTATACATTCCTCCTAATTATGAATACATGAAACTTATCCACACTCATATAAACCTTACCCAAATTTCCATAAACCCTCACCCCAACACCAAACCCTATAGTCTGTATCTCTAATTACTTAACACCATGCCACTAGCCCTAAACCCAAACTCTAACCTCGCAAACACAAACCCTTTATCCATATCTACATCCCCCCTAAAACCTACCCTCTAACCCTTATGATCATATGTGTAGATGAGTATGTTAATAAAATATTTTGATGCACGTATATATGTTGTTATACTTCGGGATTGTTTCTATGACTATAAAAACACTTTCCCTCATATTCCTTCATCTTGTCCCATATTTGTTGTTGTAATTGGTTTCCAAAAAACCATAAACATTTGCAACACTTGTTTATCATTCCTAAAAAATTATTAAAAAAATTAAAGGCTTGAACTCATCCTCAAATAATACATTTAAAAAATGAAGGAAGGATCTAATGTTTAAAGGGTAATTTAGAAGATAGTGAACTAATTCATTGATCAAGGATTGCACAATAGAATTATTATATTTTAAAAAATAATCCTATTTTGTGATGGTTTGTTTAGAACACCAATCATATCCTACTAAACCACTCAACAATCATAATTTTCCTGTAGCACATGTTTAAATCTAACAAAGGAGCAAATCATTGATGAAGGGATTCAACGTATGTTTGCAAAATTAATTTTGGTAACTTGTGCTTGAGTAGCCCTTAATTTTCACATACTAGTAATTTCCCTTCTTAACGATATTTTTTCATGCATATAATTGATATACTTTCTACCACTCAATATTATTAATCGAAGACTCAATAAATTTATTAATAATGGTAACTAACATGAGAAGATGGCTCATCATGATCTAATCTCGAAGAAAATTTTGCACTTATATATAAATGAGATTAGTAGAACCATTATAAACTTACTAGGATCAATCTAAGAGTGGAAATTGACTCTCATAAACTTTTCCTTCTCAAGGTAGTTAAGTTCACATAACAATTCCCTCACTCTTATTCAAATCAAGAAGATCCAAGTCACATAGTGTGCAATGAGAAGCAATTCATCATTAATATCTAAATCAAGAAGGGACAACCATAGGAGTACTTAATATGAATTGGGTGAACATTTTATTAAATAATATTTATTACATATCATAATGATCTTGAACTTAATCCAATTCAAAATCTGACACGCCAAGATTAGAATTTGTATCCAAACCTTCAAAATCAATGAAAGGATTGTCCATATCATCATCTGGGATGTCTATACCTACGTCATCATCAATAAAATCATCATCGGCATCGTCATCAAGATGAATCATAGGATCATGTGAGCCAATAACTAAATGGTTAAGTGCATTCTCATTTTCATCCAATAGTTTTCATTCATGCTTTCTTGCATATTCTTCATCTTATTCATGCAAAATATATTGTACATGCCTTCCTCTTGGATCAAATATGAAAACATATGACCAACCTACTCTACTTAGCACTTGTGAATAAAATACTTTCTCACATTGACTTGGAAGCACATAGGGCTCTATATTTGGTTCATACCAAGTAGTATTCATTATGGTAAATCCATTGCCATGATTAATAACAATCATTTCATGACCTTGTAGCAGCAATATACACCATTTGAACTTAAAGAGAATCAATTTGAAGGATTTAAAGTTTATATACAATATATCTTCCATATAGCCATAGTACCTCAGAAAATATGTGATCAAATCTATGTCACTCTAGTGGGAATTATTAGTAACCAAGAAAATTGTAGCTATCCCACTGTCACAAGTTTTCTTCTTATCATCCAACAATTTGGTGTGATATTTTTTTCAATTCATCCCATAGCTTTGCAATGTTTCATTTACATGCTTGTCATGTTACAATGCATTGTCGTGAATTCATAACTATATGTATAAGATAATTTGAGGGTAAAAAAACAACACAAAAATATGAATTAAAATATAAAATCAATGGTAAATTCTTACATTTATATCTTTGAACCATATGCTAGATAAAGTTCCTTCTATGTTAGATTTGTATTATTATCCTAATAATCTCTTCTAATCAACTCAATCACCTCGGTCCATGATAAAGTAGAGTAAAATTCATTGCATTTCTCTATCCATATCTTCAAGTCAAGATTATTTGCAATGTATAAATGCATTGCATCCCACTCTCCACTACTTGTATGAAGAAAAAAAAACATGTATTGCACCATTAAAGATTAAATGATTATGTTACAAAATAGTAATTAATTACAATAAATATAAATAGTAATTAATTCAGGTCCTTGTGAGGAGTTCTTTGAATATTTATTACATGCAGAGATTAATGAAATTACAAATACTCTAGTTCCTAGTTATAAGGAATATCTTAAGAAATATCTGCTTCAAGTATATTCGAGGACTACAAAATTGGTAGAGGCATTTGAGGAACCATCCCCCTTAGGGTTGGGTATGAATTCAAATTCGGTTCAAGATGGAATTGGGAAAATTGGAAGGAAATGGAAACAAGTATATAAAGGTTCTCTCATGGGTGGTTTAGTGTCAACATCCTGTCCTTCATTCAGAAATTTGGGAGGTGTGGGGTTGCTTCAAAGAGTTTCCTATTGGTAGTCAAAATGGAGGTTTTCAGGCCCTTAGAGATCAAAAGGATCTTGCAAGGGTGCTTAAATGATTTTGGTATCCATCAATGTTAGGGGACTAGGCAACGGTCCGAAGCAACATGTTATCCACAAATTTTTTTATTGTGTTTGTCCAGATGTTGTTATGCTACAAGAAACTATGTTATGTGGTGAAAAAGCAAGAGAGATTTTGGTGAGGCTGTTACTAGGATGGGATATGTGCTCGGTGGACACAACTAGCCTCTCTGATGGATTGTTATCTATATGGAATCCCTTAGTCACAAAATTTGATGCTTTCCTTACTTGTGGGGGTATTATTCTTGATGGAATTGCTAGAGTTTTTTCTCATAACTTTCGGGTTCTTAACTGTTATGGTCCTTATTAGAATCACCAAGTTTTTTAGGATGTTATCATTAATTCCTTTATCCTTGAAGACCCTTGTCTTATCCTTGCAAGAGTTTTGAACTTTGCAGTTTCGACTCGAGAGGTTTGGGGTTCCAAAGAAACACTAGATCACCCCTCATATTGTTGGAGTCATTATCCAACTTACACACTTTATTTGGTCAATTTTGGCCTAATTACCCACTATCCTAAGTTTAATTGACTCAATTGGCATCATATGAGCACACCATGACATCAGGATGAGCACACCAACGCCTTCCTTCAATCAAGGAGGCCAACTAATCCTTCTCTTTAAATCGGGGAGGCTAACTGGGATTCCTCCTTCAAACAAGGAGCAATTCTGGGGTGATTTGAGTGTCATAAGTGGACCTAATTGCTAACTAATTGTTGTTTCACCTAAAAATTAGTTAAGTTGAGTTGTAAAGGAGCCTCCATCATTTCATTGTCTATTTTGGGCTGATTAGGATGAAATGGAGTGAGTTAATGCACCTCCAACCACTTCTGATGACTAGTATCACTTCAATTAACTTCATCGGAGCTAATTGGAGTTAATGATGTGCTACCACCTACTGATTGACATGCAATGACATGTGTCCAAGTTACACTCAGTTAGAATCAGTCATCTATTGCACTCTGATTCAGTTAGGACTCAGTGAGAGTCAATCATGGCTAGATTAGTGGTTAACTAAGTGTGCCTCGTGTTGGCTGATAGTCAGTTAAGCTACATCCATCCATGCAATTCGAATGACCTCTAGTGAATTCGAATTGTCTCCATTCATGCAATTTATGCATGACATTGTATTGCATTATTCTTTCCATTATTGATTATACAGAGCTGCAACCTCCTATTGTAGTACCGTTATGTCATTTCATGCCTAACTTGTCTTGAATCTCTTGTGAGTCTGTTCTTTGTCTCAAGATTGTTGTGACAGAATTAATACATATTTCTTTGAGCGATTGATCCATGATTATGATCTTATTGATGTTGTTTTAATCCCTACCAGTAGATCTTGTATAATGGAAAAGTGGGGGATGATATAATTTCGAAGAGACTTGATTGGTTTCTCATTGTTGGAAGGTTGGTAGATTCTGTTTGGGGATATCATTCTTGGACTTTAAATGAACCGATTCCAAACCATATGTCGGTGATTTTGCAACTTGACCTAGGTATGGAAAAACTTTGGTATCCCTTCAAATTTAATCATTAGTGTCTTGAGGATGATGTTTTAAAAAATATAATCAGGGATAATTGGATCTCTTGTGACCTTGGTGGCGAGGTTTCTAAGATGGGAATTATGGTTAAAAAACTAAAATATATTAAGGAGGTTATCATAAAATGGGAAAAAAAAGTTGATTTAAAAAAGGACTTGTGTGATATTGAGGCTTCCATTCAATCAATTTTTTTTTTCTCAAAATGTGGTCATGTGTATGTCTTCTACTAAAAAAGAATTCATTAGACAACTAGAAGAAAGGAAACAAAAAGTATTTTTTTTGGAAGAGGAAAGTTGGAGGCTCAAAAGTAGAGCGATTTTGGTTGCGTGTAGTGATCAAAATACGCCTTTTTGTCCACCATTTTTCTAAGGGGAGACATAATTCAAAGTGTCATTGGATATTCTAAAGCATGATGGTATTGTTTTAAGTAACCAACACTATCTCAAGGAAGGGGCTAAAGAACATTTTTAGAACCTTTTCTCTGACCCTCATGAAAATTCTATCCTTAGTTAAATGGTTATCGTTCAATGTTCCCCCATAATTTTTTCTGTGGAGGATGAAGTGAAAGTCTTGGACCCTGTTTCAATGCAGGAGATGCAAAAGGTTCTTATGAGTTTTGTGAAAGCCAAAAGTTCGGGACTGGAAATTTGGCTTGTCGAGTTCTTCCTTGAATTTTTTGATTTGATGGGCCGAAAAATGCTTGATGTTGACAAAGAATCCAGTCATAAGGGGTTTTTTAATGGGGACTTAAATGCAACATTTCTTACAAGAACATTTCAAAGGTTATCACTACCAGACTAAAACCAATCCTCTCTGACTTCCTCTCTAGAGAGCCGTTTGGGTTCCTCAAGCGTAGACATATTTTTTATGTAGTGGGAGTTGCGCAAGAATGTATGCATGCCATTAAAACAAAAAAATGAGTGTTGGAATCCTCAAAATTGACCTTGCAAAAGCTTATGATAAGGTGGATTGGGGTTTTCTACGCCTTATTCTTCTTCATATTGGTATGAGTAGAGAAACTATTGGTTGGACTATGGGACGTGTATGCTCGACGAATTTTGTTGCGCTTGTTAATGGTGTTCCTTCCACTTGTTTAAGTAGCTACAAAGACCTCAGATAGGGTTGTCCCCTGTCTCCTTGGTTGTTCTTGTTGATTATGGAAACGTTGAGTTTGTTTATTCTAAAGGTTAGATTGGAGGGTAGGGTCACAAGGATAAAATTTTAGGATGCTATCTACATTATGCATCTTCTCTCTATATAGATGATGTGCTCCTCTTTGGAAGGGGGTCTAGTGCTGAATGGAAATTTTTTAAGGATTTTTTGAAAAATAAATTCAGAGGCCACTAGTATGCTGGTAAATGCCCAAAAATACTCATTTTTGGTGGTTGGTGTGGAAGATGATTTTATTAATATTTTGGGAGATTTGTGTCCTTACAAGATTGACCCTTTAGAAAAAAGATTAAAGTACCTTGGATTTTTTCTTAAACCTAATAATTACAAAAAGGCCGACTAGATGTGGATGCTTAAGAAGGTGAAGAAAAGAAGATTTTCCCAAATTGGAGTTTGTGTTTGCTTTCTTTGGGAGTAAACCAGTTATTATAAAGTCTGTGCTGGAAAATATTCTTGTTTATTGAATGAATTTAGAAAAAGTGCTGAAGTTTATTCTGAAGAAAATTAGGTAGCGATTTTTTAGCTTCCTTTGGTCTGGGAAATCCAACAAATTCAAATATCACTTGCAAAATTGGGAGTCTTTGGATCGTCCAAAAGGACTTGGTGGTTGGGGTTTTCATAATATTTTTTATTTTGGTAAATCTCTTGCTACTAAAAGTTTATGGTGTTGCCTCTTTGGCGATGGTTTGTGGATTTTTGTTATGAGAGTAAAATATATTCAAAATGGCTCCCTTGTTGACTAGATTCAAAAATATTTTCCTCATGCCCAAGGTGGGTCAAATAAATGGCTTTGTATTCTTGTATATTAAAATTTTTCAAACACTTGGCTTGCTTGGGAACCTGGAAATGGTCTATAAATAAAAATTGGTTTGGATCTAATTTTTTGGGGCCCCTCTTTCTCCTTTCTTTCACATGAGCTTGTGGTTGAGCTCAATCCTTAAGGTATTATTGTTTTGGCTCAATTTTCGATGGTGGACCTGAGTTTCAGGATTTTCATACATGGAAATATTCGGATTCTCATAACCTACCCGTTAAGTATCATGCGGAGTGGAACATCTATGTTTTTTTCCTTTGCAGGATTAGTACATTCTTGAATAATGAAGAGGATAATTTATAATGGTCTTAGAATGTGGATTCTAGTATTCTCACTGCCAAAGGTGCCTATGAGGTAATTCTTGCTTGTAGGTGGGATAATTAGAACATCTGGTGGCACTATAAAATATGGTCTTGGAAGTGTCCTATTAAAATGTTCTATTTTTGTTGGTTGTGCTTGGAAAAAAATGCCTCTCTTGGGAAAATTTGAAGAAAAGAGGATGGCATGACCTGGATATTATTGTCTTTGTAAGAAAACTGAGGAGAATTTGAATCATATTTTTTTCTCTTGTCAAGTGACTCAGTCGGTTTGATGAGAATCTCATAGGTTTATAGGTTTATCTAAAAGTTGGGGTTCTATTTCCTTTAACCAAAGAAAGTTTGAGTGGATCATTGAGGGCTCTTCATGGATTGCACTTCCGATATTTGTAAGTTGGTCCATTTAGAGGATTAAGAATCTTGTTCTCTTTTAGAATAGAGTTGTTAACATTATGCAAGTTCTTCGATCTGTTCTAAGTGTTCCTCGTGCTTTATAGGGTGATAATGCTTTATCGATGAGATGTGTCAACAATCCTTCCTTTGATATTTTTTTTCCAGTTGGCCATTTTGATGGTGCTTCTCAGCATGTTGGGATGGTGTTTAATGCTGGTATGGTGTTTTCCCTCTCTAATTCTCATGTGTTCAAATTATGGATAGGGTGCGTTGTAGGTTCTAACACTCGCAGTGAACTATTAGCTTTGGTAAGGATCTTGTTTTTTGCAAGGCACTGAGATATTCATTCTATGCAAGTCATTGGTGACTCCAAACTCATAATAAAGTGGGATATTCACAAGGAAAATATTCAGCTTATCTTATTTGAGTGGTGGCTTTCTCAAGCCAGGAAGATTCAGGACTCCTTTCGCTCCTTATATTTCCATCACGTGTACAAGGAGTTTAATTTAGATGCAGATCTTTTATCAAAGAAAGGTTTGTCCTTTGTCGGATGTTTACTGCAATTTGAGGAAAGGAAATATAATGTTTTGATTTCTGAGGGAACCATTCCCTTCTATGTTGGTTGATTGTTCTGGTGCTTCCTGGAGTCTCCAACTTTCTCATTTTTGGAAAGTTTTGATTCATTGTAAGGTCATATAGGATGATCCTTAAGGATCTTTATTGTATTTGGTTTTTTTGAGATAAAAGCATTATGATTCATTTTCCTAGTAGCATTATGAATAATTTTCAGTTTGGTTCTAGAAACTCGGTGTATTATTCCCGTGGTTTATTCTCTCTTGTTATAATTCCTTTCCTTGTTGGTTCCTAATTAGATGGTTTTATGTTGGCATTAAAAGGCTGATGTAAAAAACCCTTGTATAGTTTGATTATCTCTAAATATCAACTGTATTATTTTTATTTGTGAAATACCTTCACTTTTCTCCATATACCTTTCCTCAACAACACATTCCCCACAAATTTGTTGGTTTAATTGGAATCCCAAAGGTGAGGCACATTAATTATATCACACACTACTTGGGGTAAATGCTCACTAAAATACATAGTGGATTGATATATCATATAGGGCTCCCTCAACCATTGAATTCTCTGAATGTGACCTTTATTTGAAAAAATCCTTAAATGTCGTTAAATGCCTCTCCACCAACCATGTTAATCTTGTGTGTATGGATCCACATATTCCAATATCCTCTACTAGGTGTATGAGGTAATGTTCTTGTGCATTAAAAAAACATGGATATGTATACTTTTGCATTTCACACATTAAATTAGGAAACTCTCTCTTCTAATACTTGATATATTCTATATATATTTCTTTATATGAAAACCACCTAATAGCGTGCAAAGAAATCATGTGTCAACACAAAATTGTACAATTTAAGTAAATCCAATATCAATGAGTTCTAAAAGTAACATTTCAAATATAAGTATTTATTTGCCTCATGTACTTGCCAAGATCATATAATAACTTTCTTTATGATATTGTCAATAATGTTTGGGAGGGCAAGATGAAGAACACACTATAACAAGGAAAGACGTGGTATCGTCTAATTTTCAATAGAAACAAACATCTATTGTTAAAAAATAATATATATATATATCATAATATGATGAATACAAGAAAATTTCAAACTTTAATAAAGGTATGCTAATTGTGAGTCTTTACCCCACCAAAATCACATTTTTTCATTAATGTATTATTTATGTTTGAAGCAAAACCAATGGTAAATTTAATCTTACATATAACTTATTTTACAACATTGCTCTCTTGCTTTGTTAATAAACATAAAAGATTGGTTAGTTGTCAGTCACTATAACAATGAGTCAAATGTTGCATTCCAATGGCTTCCTCAATGTCACCAATAATTTTAACAATTTTGTCCTTGTTATTCCTCCGATTTATAATTTTCCATAAACATTTTGTGACATTATTTCCAATATGCTTTGTGACAAACAAATGAGCTACATATAAGTGCTCATAGTAGGGAAACCATTTGAATTGGATTAAGTATTGTTCCAATCCTAGTGGAATTTTCCCACCCTAATGACCTTTGAGAAACATAAATAGAAATAGTTTTTTTTATCAAATTAAATAATTAAAATAGAAAAACTAAATACAAGTAACATATGGATGTAACTAAAACTAGTTTCTTACCATGATTCTTCTCAAGTTCCTTTTTTCATAGTTGAGGTGTCATTGTTCATGTTCACCCTCTTCCTTCCCATTAAAGATAGTTTTTTGGTAGTTCAATATTGATGGTTCTTAGGGAGGAAATGCCTGAACTCATTATACACATCTTTCGTAAACTTCTTGAACATATTGTTTCACGACCACATATTGGACATATATATTTAACCTTTGTTTGAATACATGCAAGATATATAATAATGAAAATATAATGTCAAAATACTCAACAAAAAAACTTGAGTAGTAAAGGATATATAGAGTTACATTGCAAATTAATATACCACAAAAATTTGTAAGCCTCGACACATAATAAAATTTCCATGTAAGTATTCCATGGACTTGAAATTGTTTTTGACATATTGGTTTGGAGATGTCATACATATCGATGTCAATCCATAACTTTAAAAGTTGATTAATAAGAGGCTCAATATATACATCCATATCTCAGAAATAACTTAGAAATAATTAAATCCTCATACACACAATAATTAAATATTTTTGAACTTAGAAATAATTAAATCCTCATACACACAAAAATGTAACAAAAATAAAAATGAATTATTATGTTGTTAACATTCCTAAATTTAAATAGAATAAAGAATTAATGCCAATATTACATGCTCAATCCCTCTTTATGGACATTCAAAGAGGAAGGTTATTGTTTATAACAAAAATTAGCCAAACTAGGTAATTGGATCTAGTCTCTCCAAATGGATTAACACCATAAACTACCATTGAAAAACTAACATTACAAGGTTATTATTTAAAAATGGGTTATATTTCCTCAATGTCCCTAAATGTAGAATCATTTGTAGGCACTCTTATAAGACCATCTTCATTTATATTCCATGCATGGTAATCCATAAACTATGTTATGTTTTTGCACTTGAACAATTGTTGGAAACATGGAATTATGGGGATATGATGAAGAACCTTGCAGGGAAACTTATTTTTTACCTTGTCAATTCAATATATACTAATTCCACATTTAGTCCATTCCAATTTTGTTGCATGTTGTCCATACTTTATAATATGATCATTAGGGCATGCATCAATTGTGTTATACTCCAATCTTATATCTTTCATAATGACACACAATTGTTGGTCTATGTGAGGTAATGTATTTGGCAGTGGTGGGAGAATATCTCCTAACAATATACAAGTAAAAAAATAAGAATATATTGAATAGTGGATATTAAGGACCTATATTAAAATCGCAAAAAAAGAGAAAAACATATATTTTTACACATAAAATAATATTGCATGCCTAAGGATCTGTGTTATACATGTGTTTGAAATACCGTTAAGTACCTTCAAGTTGACCAACAACAAAATATAAGATACAAAATTTTGTTTTTGAGTATTTATATAAGGGTTTTTGTGCCTTAACAATAAGAGGTACATCATGATTATCTGCATAGATCCCATACATTGGTGCATTCTCATCCATGCCAATGATTTAATCATGGATCAGCCTATTTATCCCTTCATTCTCAATAATATTGATGTCATTTTCTTCCATAGTATCAACTTCAATTCTATCACCCTCACCATTTATACTACAAATTGTAGCATTTGGAATCTGAAACATTGGTGTTCTTCTCTTTGTAATTAAAAATAAATAAATAAATATAATTAGTATCAAAATATTAATATATTTAAAACTATATAAAAATGACAAAAACATGTTTTCACTATCTTACCAAGGGGTGATATTGTTTTCCCAGTTCCAAGCGCTCATGCTCCAAGTAATGTTTCCTAGTCGTTGACCTATTAACTCTTCCTCTCTTTATGTTTTTGCCTTTCATGCAAGGGAAATAACATTTATCATCACCAATATTAGAAATTTTGGGATGATTCTAAGATGGCTTCCAACAACTTTTAGTATGTGGAAAAGATTTGCATTCATCAAGATCCACAATAAAAGTCATTGATTCATTGACTATAGATTGTACATACCATCCAACCAACGTAATGCACCAACACACGAGTTAGTGTTACCTAACATTGTTTCTATTTCAAGAAAATATTCAATCCATTCATTAGCACAATAAAAATACATTTAAAGAATTTCACAAATCGAGAATTCAAATGGTATTAACAAATCTTAACCAAGTAAAAATAGTTGATTATGAGTATCCAAATTTACCTATAGCAATGTTTCATATAGTCCCGACTCTTTAAAAAAATGACTTGTTTTATTTTTGGAGGTTTCCTTTTCAATGTTGTGGGAAAAAAACTTTTTTGCACGATGGAAGTATAAAATAATCATCATTTGTTTGAAATAAAGCACAAAACATCACTTAAGTGGCGTTCAGGTGACATCAGGTTTCAAGGTATAAAAATATTGCAATGTGTTAATTTAACATCACTTAAGAGATGTTAAGGGAGTCTCTTAAGTGATGCTGGTGACCTAACATCACTTAAGTGGCATTTATTGGCCCAATTTTGACATTAAATTGTTTTTTTATTATCAAACATCAAATTTAGATCCTAAATGTGGTAGCGGAAAAATGATGCATGCATTGATCCAATTGTTGATTATGACAAGAAATCATAAAAAACTAATCATGCCTAGGTAAATACTCACAATAAGATCCATCTCAACTATTCCTCTTTGCATTTTATTGAACCATGACTTACACTTGATATGCATGATGTCACCAATGCTTCTTTAGCAAGGCATCTACATAACATCATTAGTATATGGGAATGCACACTATCACACCAACTCACATCCATATTCCTTAACATCATCAATGAGATATCATGGTCTAAAAGGTCAATGTGCCCACTAATTCTAGTGATTAAAGTTGACCACATTAGTGTCAAATCCCTTAAGAGGTCACATATTTCCAACACATCTTGGAATTCATTATTTTATTCGATAATTTGGTAATGATCTCATTAATGGTGAGATTACATAATGTATTTTTGTATAAAAACAATATTCATTGTAATGATATCGTATCATGTAGATGGAATCACCATAATACTTTATTTTGGTATTGATTTATCTTTTTTTTTAAATGTGGTTCATCATTTGTTAGAGGGTTATTTCACGGAAAATACCAACATTTGCTATTCAAACTTAATCAAGGTATGACCATCTTACATCATCAAAACATTTATTACAAAGGGGTTCCACAAAAGCATATCAAGCATTACATAGGGCTCACAAGAGAATCATGTCACTTACAAGAATTGAACCTAGGTGGGGAGGATAACAATCATTCCTCCCAACCACCCAAGCTACATCCAATGGACAAGTATTGATTTAACTTGTAGGATCAAGCTCTATCATGTTTTTTCTCATGACAAAAGCCATGATAACATGATACATTACTCAATCCTTGACTTTGTATTATATCTCATTTAACATTGTGTTAGGATACATATACATTTGATTTATAATTCACAATTTTGTCTCTTTTATTTGTTTTTTTCTATTTATTCCTTGAGTATTTGGGTACCATCATGCTTTACAATTTAACTCTCAAGTCACACAACTCTATATAACCTTAATAGGCTCTTTCATCCCTACTCACTTTCACTTGTCGAGTTTCCATTTAATACACTCTTTCATTCCTACTCACTTTCACTTGGTCGAGTTTTAGTTTATAGGATTTGGGAGCCTTATCATGTTTGGGAATTGTAACATGCTTGGTAGTTGTGTGTAGCATGGCACACACCACAATTTTGACAATTTTCCTTAATAGTGAAGGGACTATAGACTTAGGTCATTTAATCCCACTTTGGGTTGAGTTCATTTGTATCAGAGTTGGTCAAACATGCAAATAACTTTGAACTATTCAACAACAATTTAATATTTGAGATGAAACATAAGAAGATTGTATTGTCTAGTAGGTAACAACATAGGAATACATTCCAAGATTTACATCCTTAACACTTTACCACCATTAATTGAGTCTATTCTACATCGACAAAAAATATTTGGTGCTTATTATGTTTCCAATAGGGGACACTATATTTTTTCATGAAGGTGGTATTATTCATGTCGGTGGAAGTATTTTTTCTGTATTTCTAAAGTCACGATTATAGTTTGTAATTTTTATATTATTTTATCGACCATTTTCTTAAATGGGATTGGTTTGTACCTATGATCTCAACCTCGTAAAATGGTGCCCAAGACGTGGCCATGGGTTGAGATCATCATGCATTTATTAAAATCATGGCACTATTGAAGCTCATTAATTAATTAAGATGCTCAACAGGTCATGGAGTAGGTCATGTCAAGGTAAGGCGAGGGTTGCACGTCTTCAACTCAAAACAAATCCTAATTCTTTCCCTGTCATGATTGCTTGGACCTTTAACAACTTTCTCGGGGTTACCTACCCGATTATGCTTACACTTGGCTTATGAAGATGCTTAAACTCCCAATATTAGGTTGTGAGACCAACAACACTTAGAAAGTACAATAAATATCTCCTCGACCTTGTTATTCTCAATCACCAAACTCTTAAAATTTAAATAATACAATTTCAATCTTTTACTCTCCAACTAGACATTACTCTAAAAGAGATTGGTGCATTCTACAACGTGCTCCATGAGATTCTGATTCAAAATTATATATAGGTTCCATACATATAACAACAATTACTAAATGTTTTTAATCCTCAATGACATCTTATAAACGATTTAAAACCTCCCAACCAAATGGAAGGGCGGCTTCGCTCCTCATTCACCACTTTTTATTAATATAATTGTTGTTTTTTGGGGCACAAAGAATTCCTCCTCACATCAAACTGGATTTTTATCTAAAACCAACAAGTTGATCAAATAAGGTGACAACAAAACAATAATATTTACACTTGAACCGTACAAAGTGGAGCTACGTGGCATAGGTTTCAATCACGATATGCATATGGAGAATCTGCTTCATCAATGGCTTATTGCACTTGCTCCATTTTTAACGTAGTGTAGTTGGGGTTGAATGGACGCCATTAATATGAATGAAGGGAAGGAGGGAGAAAGCCACCCATTTTTTTACATTTAGGGCTAAAATTGATTGAATGACTTATTGACCTGGGAACTTTAGATGCATGGAACTATAATATAGAGTTTAGTATTAATATTTTGTTGGAAGTAGTAACTTTGAGATTGGTGCATTATAAACGTGCTCAATGAGATTCTGATTTAAAATTATATGTAGGTTCCATGGATATAACAACATTACAAACTGGTTTTAATCTTCAATGAAATCTTATAAACTCAAACAATTTCTGGGAAATTTAATCTTCAGCAACAATTACTAACTGACCTTAATCCGTAATGTAATATTATAAACTCAAACAATTTTTGGGAAATTTAATTATTGGAATTCTTAATTTTAGTCGTTTATTTCTGGTCCACAGATGTAATTTATACAATCCATTTAATGCTCTTAAAACAAAAAAAATTATCTTATAGATATTTGACAGTGGATTTATTCTTGGTTTGAATTGCTATATGTTTAGTTTCAATTTGAGAGTTTAATTCTGCAAGTTGTTCATAATTATTGTTGCCAACATAGTTTTCTCCAACAATTAAAATTGGAACAACTCGTTAATATGTCAAACAGATACAAGCATCCCTCTTGCATGTATTCATGTGGAACAATTCTCATTTTTTATTTTTTCTCTGTGATCATAATAAATTGTTAGAGTTAAAGACAAGTTGGAATTGGAGAATTGATGTACATAATTTACATATCCAATATCCAACATCAGTGATCCGCTTTACCATTTCTTACCCACAAAGAAAAGAATATCCAAAACATATATATTATTTAGACTTTACCATTTTTTACATATTGAATATCCATTATACGTCTTTGTTGTCTTAGATGGAAAATATAAAATGTGCATAAAAATTATATTTTAATATTAAAAATTGTATATAATTTAGGTTTATTTTTTTATATGATTTTGGATTAATCATTTTATAAAAGTTAAATACTCAAGAAAATAAGAATTGTATATGTATAAGATGTCTTCATATAAAGTAATGTGAATTGTAATACTGATTCATTATTGAGAAATTCTATAAATAAAAAATATAAAAATATAAAATGAGTAATTGATGATAAAGATAAAAAAATGTGTTTTTTATATTCCAAAGTATATGAGTTTTTGGAAAATCCATTTAATTGGATGCATGGTTATCAATAGGGTTTGTTGTTTGCTTATACACAAAGAATATAACGAATTTAATGATTATAATAAATAAATAAATTTATTATTATTAAATAAATAAATAAAATAAGAATGTTTATAGACATACTAATAAATATACAAGATTGATGATAAAGATAAAAAAAAATGGTTTTTCATTTTATTCATATTCTAAAGTATAAGCAAATGACATAATTTACTATCTCTTAATAGCTAATATAGGTAAAACTCGACAAGGTGTAATAAAAGCTCGCAAAGCCAAGTTATCAATAAAACCTTGACTGCAATTTATGGTGAAGGTAAGCTAAGACAAAAATTGATGTTTCGATATGATAAATCTTAAAATGTATTTAATAATGTCATATATACCAGTGTTTAGATACTGAATTTGCATCCACAATTTTCTTTTAAATGTATGTAATAATTCTTTGACAAACCCTACAACTTCTAGCTAGATGTAAATGGTTTAAATTTAATTTAATTTATATTTTTATTTATTTATTTATTTTGTTTTTGGAGTTTTATAATTGTTGTACTTAATATACTTTAATATTATATGAGATTAGGGGCATGGTGGTAAAGAATAAAGCAGTCCACTAGATGTAGCTTGGGTGGTTGGGAGGAATGATTATTAGCCTCTCCACTGAGGTTCAATTATTGTAAGGGACATGATGTTCTTGTTGATCCCCCTATGTATTGACTATTTCATGGTTTGACTAGACATGTAATTCTGACCATACCTGGATTCTTCTAAATAGCAGATGTTGGCATATTTCCAATTGAAAAATGATAATAAAACAAACTTGTGACCATGACTTGTCCTTGTTGACTATTGTTGCTTACAAATAAATATTTCCTTGCAACCAAAGTGCATATAAAATAGAATCTCATAAGCTAATCTCTAGGGGTGCATTCCCCCTTGAACTGAATACACAAATCAATAGAATAGCAACGAATACCATATTTCCCTCCTTAGTATTTGTGAAATTTCATGAATGTTGAAATCTTCATGTCAGTGAAGTGATTGGTTGAAAATCCTTGCTACTAAAAAATTGCTTAGTTTACTGTCATTAACTTACAATGGCATGTAGCAATGTTGGGGACATTGCCACCACATGGATCTTGTTATAAAGTCGTGAGGTCTTTTTTCTTTTCTTTAATAAAAATATTTGGTGCTTATTCTAAAGACTTGTGGTCTTTTTTCTTTTCTTTCAATATTTGGTGATTGTTATAAAGACTTGGGGTTTTTTTATGGACACCTTATGATGTCTTCTTCTCCTCCTTTCATGCCAATTGGATTTCCTGTAAGCAAGATGGTAAGGAACTCACCTTTGATATCCTATGTGATTTGTTGATTAAAGACCAACAAAAGTTGCTTTAAGAAGGGAATCTTGGGACCAAACAAAAATATCACTTGCTTAAGGAAAATCTCAAGCAAAATTATAAAGAGCGTGGTCAATTAGATCATCGAACAAAATGTATTGACCAAGATACTAAAGAAAGGACTTGAGAGTCATCATCGATGAAAAAATATCAGAAGAAGAAAACTTGTCGTTATTGTGGAAAAGTTGTACATGTCTAGAAGACCTATTGGAAGAAGACTAAGAACTTGGACAAAAAGGTCAAACACATTGAGGATAACACATAAAATTGTCAGATTAACCAGCCTACTGAAAACATCACCTTCTTCATTAGAACTTCCTAGGCATTACATGCATATACCATACAAACATAATGGATATTAGATTTTAGATGTACTCATCATATGGCTAAGGATGTTGCTTTGTTCTCTTCCTTAAGTGGAGCTCCATAACATAATATTTTGTCATTAATGATTAAGTTCTCATGGTTGTTGGAAGAGACAATGTTAAACACCAACATGGTTTAATACCCAATGTATATCATGTGCTTAGCTTGAGCGCAAATATTTTGTCAGTTGCTAACTTACACAGACCAAGAATATTGTTGAGTTTTGGTTATATCACTTTATTGTAAAGTATTTAAGGCTTGAGAGGGAAACTGTTGCTTCAGGTTTTTAAGATCCCAAAGGTAGAATTTACAAGTTTTGTAATTCTCCCCGACTGATTGGACCAATTGGACCGACGTCACTCGTTACTGAGATCAACAACATAATTTGAATTTGGCATGAACAACTCGGAGACCTAATATTTCAAAGTTTGAAGATGATGGTAACAAATAATATGGTTACTAGTACCCAAAAGACTGTTCCATCTAATGGAGTTCATAGAGTATGTGTTCTTGCAAAGCATCTTCATGTACCCTTTGATTCTGGGAAATCATGGCGAGCACAAAACTGACTGTAACTTGTTCACAATGATCTTTGTTACATGAAAAATCCCTAATTAATAGGTGCAAAGTATATTTGAACCTTTATTGATGATTTCTCCATATTTACATGGGTATATTTCTTGAATAAAATTCATTTATTTGAAATATTCAAGGAATTTAGGGAATTGGCTAAAAAGCAATGTGGTTGGCCCTGTTAGTGCCAGAAATTGTTCTCAGACTATGAAAGAACAAGCCAACACAATCACAATAAACACAATAAAGTAAAATAGGGTTTTTCTAGGGTTTTGGTTGAACAGTTTGAAGACAAGAGGGAAAACATTCATAAGACTAAAGCAAACACTAAATCATGAGCATTCGAATGACTGAGATGTATAACATATAAACCATAATCCAACAGAATAAACACAACACTGATTTTCACCCACAGTTAGCGAGTATTTCAAGCATAAAAACATTAAACAGAAAATGAATATACCAACTGAGTAATTAACACAAATTAGAAATGAAACCAATCAATAATCAAAAGGGCATATAGTGCATATATTTCATAATTCAGTCATCAAAAACACACAAGAGTCTTTACACTTAGCTCATAAACAAATCCTGATAGCCTCCCCTTGTCAGCAAAAATCAAACCCCTTTGTCCTCTTTCAGACTTACATTTACCCTGTTCTTTCACAAACAGTTGCATAACTGAACGCTAACTACTTTTAGATCATCTATCGAATTGTTCAATATAAACTAACATTATACAAAAATAAAATAAAATAACTTTTCAAACTAACTAATAACTGCTCTCCTAATCTTTTGCTGCTTCAGCTAATAGAGCAATTCCCTCCAAAGCCTGAGCTTTCCTTCTAGCTTTCAAGTGGTCTGCTTCCAAGTCTGCAACTTTCTTTGTTAACTCTTCATTCTATTGAGTCAGCTCCTGGATAGTCTGCTTTAATTCTGTAAACTAATTCTCTGTCTGTCAGATGTCGAACTGCATGCCCCAATCTTCTCTGGTCGTTTTGACACTCCAAATAACCGCTCTCCAAAGCCCTAATTTTACTCTGTTTCAAAATTCTGATTTTCAAGTACTGATTTTTTGCCACGATCTCCACTTGCTCTACATGCATTTCAAGAAAAAACGTGATTTGAAACACCTTTGTCTCATTATGGTCTGCTATCATTATTGCCTCACTCCTGCAAGAAACCGCCATGATTCACCTTCATGATGATACTGACACTTGTCACAGTGATTAATATTTGAATGTTGCTACGGTATCGGCTTCTTCCATCACTAACAACTAATCTTTCTTAGCATCGACGATCGGAGCTCCAAGATTGAACAAATCAACACTTCCCATTACTAACTTGTCGGCGATCGGAAGCAGTAATCTCTAATGCATTGGAACCTCAAGACACTATGCTGCCGTAGTGTCGACGCTTTAGACCACTAGCTTCGGGTTCGGCGATCGAAAGCTTTAGCAACTATATTTAAACCATTAGCTTCACAATCGGCAATCGGAAGCTTTATCAACTATTTCATCAGAGCTTTAAACCACTATGTTGCCGCAGTGTCGGCGACATAAACCACTAGCTTCACAATTGGCGATTAGAAGCTCTATCAACTATCTTGTCGGTGCTTTAAACAACTATGATGTCGTAGTGTCGACGCTTTAGACCACTAGCTTCGCGATCGGCAATCAAAAGCTCTAGCAACTACCTCGTCGGAGCTTTATACCATATTGTTGCCGCAGTGTTGGCGACATAGAGAACTAAATCTCCGCAACGTTGAATGCTGATTTTTAACTTTGCACGACTTTCTTGTAGTGCCTGTGTGCATTTGTTTTTGGCTTGCGCTACAAGAAAATTCAAGTTAATGATTTTCAAAAATTAAACTCATGATATAGGGTTAGACTTGATTTAGGGACCCTAAGCAAACTTTAATGTTATTTTTTAGACTTTTTAATCCATATAAGCCTTATATAAGCCCTTTGATCATGAAATCAAACCAAAACTTGTAAAAATAAACTAAAAAGAATCTAATAACATGAAAGCTAAAGGGAAAAAACTCAAACTATCCCAATCAACAAGATTTTATAGGAATAAAAAGTAAAACCAAGCTTCAAAACATAAATAAAAGTATTAAAAAATGGAAAACAAAAACATGACCTAACAGGACCATCAGGTGTTTGCCATCAAACAATGGTGGTGAATATGTGAGTCGACAGTTTGAGGAATATCTCTTGTAGAATGGTATTTCTTGGAAGATATTTGTCCCTCACACCCTCAACAAAATGGACCCATAGGGAGGAAGAATCAGACTTTGGTAGAAATGGATCAATGCCTACTGTAAACTAAAGATCTTCTGACTAAATGTTGGGAAAAAGTTGTTTATTGTTCAAACTATCTACCAAACCTTGTTCCGAATAGATTTGTCACCGGCATGACTCCAATCGATAAGTGGAACAAAATCAAACCCTTTGTCAGACACCTGAGAACATTTGGATGTGTTGCTTGGGAACATATTAGTGATAACTACTTGAAGAAATTGGATTCAAAAAGTCATGCTTGCATCACGATGGGATAGTCTGATGAATCAAAAGCTTATAGACTGTTTGACCCTTGTCAAACAACATATCATTTTGAGCAAGAATGTGACCTTTGAATAGAATATTTTAGGTAATAAGCTGTTGAACTCCTCCTTTGGTCTATTGCACTATGATCCGCTTGATATTCTTGAGGAATCAGGATAGACTATACCCCTCTTTGGATTTTCGACCGGATCGATGAATTCTAATCTTACGACAATTGGTCATTGGTCCACTGTGACTGAAGAATTCAACACAATGACTCAATCAACTAGAAATCACTAACGTGAATCATTGTCAATTTGTTTACCTTAGTGGGATACTAAAACTATTGAAGTTGTTTGACTGAATGTTGGAGATGCTACTATTGGTTGGAAGACTTGCGATTAGAAACAACATAGCAGTATTGCACTGATGGCACATGTTCTAAAAACCTATGATCCTTACACTTATGTTGATGCTCAAGGAGTGCCCAAATGGAAAATTGTTATGACTGCTGAAATTGATTCTTTGAAGAAGAATCAGACTTGGGAACTTGTTCCTCGACCACGTGGAAATAATGTTGTGAAGTGTCGATGGGTTTATAATACCAAGTTTAATTTCCACTGTGTTTTTTAACATCACAAGGCTCATTTGGTATCATGTGGCTTCTCTCAATAAGAAGGCATCAACTACATGAAATATTTTTCCCCAGTTGCAAAGATGAACTCTATTTGACTGATTATTTCCCTTGCTACCTGTTTTGGATGGGAACTTCATTAAATGGATGTTAAACATGATTTTTTTCATGAAGATTTGTTTGAAGAAAATTATATGGAACAACCACATGGTTTTGTTACAAATTCTAGTCTTATTTGTTGACTCAAGATGTCGTTGTATGGTTTGGAATAGGAACCTCATGCTTGGTATGAGAAGATTGATCATTTCTTTGTTAATATTGTATTCAAACATTGTGAATACAATCATAGAATTGATCTATATTACATGTTCATGGAGATGCTTTGATTGTGGAATTGGTTGTTGATGACTTATTCATAAATGGAAACTTTGTCAATCTAATTTTGGGTTTGAAGAAATAAATTGCGGATACCTTTGAAATGGATGACCTTGGTCTGTTGCATTTATTTCTGGGCATTCAAATTTTACAAATGGATGATGGTATCTTTATTTATTCAAACAAATTATGCTTTGTATCTTTTGAAACAATTCAAAATGGATGACAATAATTCTTGTGCTACACCTTATCAGTTAGCGTGAAGTTGTTGAAAGGCTCTTGACTATCCGCAAGTCAACACCACTCTTTATTGATAGTTAGTCAATACCTGATTTACTTAACTCACAATCGACCAAATATCTCCTTTGATGTTAGTGTGGTCTCCTGGTTCATGCAATATCCTCGAGAAATCCAATGGAAAGTTGAAAAGAGAATTGTTCTCTATATTAAAGGGACTTATTAGTATGGTATTAAGTATCATCACAGTACATAACCACTAGCCAGGTTTACTGATTTCGACTTGTTAGGTGACATTAACGACGTAAGTCCACTTATAGCTATGTGTTTTGACCGAGTTATGGACCCTTGGTCAAGTCATGTAAAAAATTGAAGGTATTATCTCTTTCGACTATAGAAAAAGAGTATTATGGTGTTGTCAATGCAGTTATAGAGGTAGTTTGGATCTACCAACTTTTAAAAGATCTCGGGTTTCCTATTCGAACCTCAACTATTATCTATTTTGACAATCAAAGCACAATACATGTTGTTGATAATCTTGTTGTTCATATCAAGATGAAAAAGGTTTAACTTCATGTTCACTATTTGAGACAACTGGTATAGGGCATTGTTGTCTCACTTGTTTATTACAAGCCAAATGATCAGATAGATGATATCTTTATGAAACCCTTACCATAAACTAAATATGTGAAAATTTGGGCTATTATTGGGCTTCAGGAATTTGCAATTATGCGGGGATGTTTAGAAAATGTAATTACATCTCTTGAATCTCTAGAGCATTGTGTTAATGGGGGGGTGTTGGAACCTAATGTTATGTAGGCTCATCACACTCCTGGATGTTATGGAGATAGTCAATCAATCGAGAAAATTCGACTAGAAAAGTATTCAATTGGTGGATCGACTTGGAGAGCCAAAGGATCGAATCAATGGTCGATTGGTCGACTTGACTACAACAAATAACTAAACTATGGGACGTTGTGGATTTCATGGAAATCATTAGAACCAGCAATCCCTATTTGTGGATCAAATCCTCCTCAGTTCAAGTAATTTTGTTAGATTTGGAGACTATAAAAGAACAACCCTATGGGTTTTGTCAGTATTGTTGTTGTATCCTTTGCAATAATGCATTATGATGTTCTAATCACAATGCACTATGCTTAAGTGTTGTAACCATGTATTTAGACATCACATCTCTTATTGGAATATTGTTCCCTTTTGATATTTTCTTTAGTTTTCTATGGTTCAAGGTGAAGAGGTTCCCCAACACATCATATAGAACCATCCTAATATCCATGATTTAGGTACAATGCCAATTTTCATCATATTTGAGTGTGGTTGTGTACATTTTAAAGAAGAAGCATGTTGGTTCTTAAAATCAAGGAAACCTAATATGTTCCCAAAGTACTAGGAAATTTAATTATTTTCATACTAAATAAACCACATAGACTCCCCTCTAATGGAAATCTGCATGCATTCAACACAACAAAGATAAATATCAATAAGCAACTAATGGAACCAGGCAACAAAGAGCATGGTGCGACAACAAAAGAAATAAATAAAAGTGTATGAGAACTTATGGGAATGGATATGTTGAGGCCTGGAAAATTGTAGGTAACAACAGTTAGGGATTCTCCCCAATAAATGTTCCCAACTAGCCCGTTATTGTTTGGTATGGGGAATCCGTCCGGTCTACGGTCCGGCTACCGTAGGTCAAGTTAAAAAAAAAGGTTTTACCAGTTACGGTCCGATCCATTGTGTGTATCTTTTAGTTTTTTGAATTTAAGTATGATGTGAAAGTGCCTATATAAAAATGCAAATTGATAGAGATAACGAGGAGCGTCACAATATGATGTGCAGGTTCTTACCTCTCGTCTTAACTCTTGCATCTAAATCACACACAACAAGAAACTAAAACTAACTATCTAACCTATCCCTAGGGAGCAAAATTATTAGTTATCAATGAGTAATGTATTTTTGCACATGCATTAAGAAAAATCACAGATAGTTGTTACTTATTTCAAAACACATGAACATTAATAGATATATGAACAACAAGATAGCTTATTGTTTATGAAAACCTTCATTACTCACAGTGGAAATTTCACAGAATAAACTAGAGTGCACTCATAACATGAACATATATTCAATGAGTTAGAACGATCTCACAGTTAATGGACATAAGCTGAAAATGAAATAGTTCACATTCAACTGATCCATAGCACAACATTTGAAACATTCCACCAAGTTTTCTCCAGCAGGAAACTTGTAATTCTTTATTGCAAAAGGAAATAGTTCTTCTTACAACATACTTCTCACAAATCTATCTGGGAAAAAGTCCTTTTCTACATCTAACTCTCCTATACTTATACAAAAAAAACAAAACCTTTGGGTTGCCCCCAAATGACTTTTGGGCTTCCCTAACGTTTCAATCCCAAAAATTTGTCTTGTAGTGAGTGCTCCTAATTTTATAGAATATGTTACATTTAAAACAAAATTAATAGAACACGTCATGAAGAGGGGCCCGCTTGGTCATTGATGAACTTTTCCCATGCCTGGGCCTCTGCCGCTATCAATTCTGATCAATAATCCATTGGTCTTTTTTAGATCCTGTTGATCTTAGACCCTCACTTTCTTCTTCTCTTTTCTTCATCTCTGCTTCTTCCTTTTTCTTTCTCCTGTCCCATTCTTCAGCCAACTCTCTTATGCTTTGTCTTTTAGATATGTCTTCTTTGCAGCAGCAATCATCCTGTCCTAAACATAACAAAAAATGTATCAGTCTATTTACCTCCTCCATATGCATTCCGTACAATAAAGTATACATAGTATTAATGCATGAAAGGAGAGCATGATAAGGCAAAGAAAATCCTGCAAGCCGGGTCTGAAAATCCTCTAAGTCCGTCTGCATTTCAAAACACAACCCTAATAGAAAAACTCATCATTAATCCGAACTGCATTCAAGATCATCTAACTTTTCAATAAAACATGAACCACACTATCAATAAGGCTAATCATCAAATGTGAGACCCTGTACTGTGTTCTCATCACGAAATCCCCAAATCGATAAAAAAACAAAGACCTCCGTTGCCCATGAAATAGGGTAAAAACACACCAAATCGGCGAGAAAACCTTATCAGCGGGAAAACACTATCGACGGACAGAACCACATAATGCATCGGCAGGATAGTTTACAAGAAATCCGCAACAGCGGGTAGCAGAAAAACTATGGGTTCCACGACCAACTGAAATCTTCGGCGATCGGAGGCTCTAAGGACTACGGATCGACGACTTTAAAAATAAACATCTCCGCAGTGTCGGCGATACAAAGCACTAAACGCTGCCATATCGAAAAATGAAACCACTATTCAATACTACGTCGAAACTTGAAAACACTAATCATTGGCAAGATAGTCTAATCGACATCCGCAACGGCGGAGAACAAACTAACTACAGGCTCCGCGAATCACAAAACCGTTGGCGATCGGGAGTTTTAACAACTATGTATCGGCATCTCAGGACACAAAATACTCCGCAGTATCGGCGAGACAAACAACAAGGCCTCCGAAACAGCGGCATCATAGAAGACTAAAAATCTGACCGCTGGTCAAAAAATATTCTGATAATGAAAATAAAAACACAGTCATCGAAAAATAAAAAAGGTTTGAACAATAAAGGCCACGGAATTGGCAAGGATAAAGACTATCCATCGGCATCATAGAGGACTAATGCCCCAATTCCTTCATCGATTTACCTCCGACAGTGATAATAAAAAAAACCAAGTCATTGAAAAATTAAACGTTAAGTGCTCAAAAGACTTTCAGTTGGGTGGTGGTAAAATTAGTTTGTTTAACCTCCGAAACAGCGGCGACATAGAGAACTAAAGCCCCAACTCAATCTTCAATAAACTTTTGATAGCGATAAGAAAAATCATCGAACAATAAAAAAAAACGTTAAGTGCCGAGAAACAAAACTCCACAGTAAAAAACATTGGCTAAACAAAAAGGCAGTTTTAGATCATTTAACTTCCGAGACGAGGGAAAATAGTTGACCTCAATTCAATCTCAAAAAATACCAAATTTGTAGCAGAGAAAAAACAGAGTTCGAGAAACCAATCCTAGGCAAGATAAAATCAAAAGGAGGGTCCAAAATTTTAAAAATTTGGGAAAAAGGTTACAGCTGCAACAATTGCCGACTACCTGGTGAACACAGATCTCTGGACAACTTCTTCTTTCAGTGACAGACTGTTTTGACAATAAATACCAACATGCTGAATTCTTCTAGATGTTTGGATTTCTCAAATGACAGATGTATGTACTTTAACCATTGATGATAGTCCAATTTAGGGATAATGGGAACCAAGATTTAAAAGTCTAGATAACTCTTTTGAGTCTAGGAAAATGAATTTCATTTTTTTACCTCTGTCTTCGGGTAGCTCCTAGCTTGGACACCATAGGATTGTAACATATGGTAAACAGAAATATTCGTTTGTTCCTCATTCCCATGCCATTTTTCACTTTTGTGCTTTTGGACTTTTTGTCCTTTCTGAGTCCTCCTACATGCCTTCTTTCTAAAAAATTTTTTTTGTTAATTCAGGCTCCTCTATCCATAGTGTCCTTTTGTGTGAGAGATGTATTTAATTTTCAACTCACAAATGAAGAAGAACTTTGGCAATCTTGTACTCATATGGTTCAGTACTTTGTTTTGATACATATTGCTTTCTTAGGAGTTTTTTTACTCTTATTTGCCTTTTGGCTTTCAATTCTTGGCATGGGATCTTTTAAATATAATATACTGTTTACCATGCTTCCTCTCCATGGGTCTTTGTAGGTCACCCCCTAAGACATTTTAAATATGAGATGGATGGAGCCTCGAAATAGTATTCCAAACCTTTTGATCCTGAGTTATTTTACAAGGATTAAGTAGGTCTTCAATGTGTTCATAGCCATTTAGGAAAACTGCTGAACTAGAAGAAGTTCTTTCAAATAAATCAACAGTGCACAGTCTTATAATCAAGGATTTTAGTTAATCCAAAATTGTGATGAACTCCATGCAACCAAAATTTTTCTTCTTTATTAAAATCAATCAAACCCTAACTAAAATAAACAAAAATAAGCAAATCAAAACAAAACAAAGCAATCAGTTTATTTATGTACAAGACAACCAAGAAATAAAAATCAAGAAAAATAAGGTTTGAGAAATAAACCATTAACTGGTACGTTCTCTTCCCACCCCTGTAGATCTTGCAACTTGTAATTTGAGGGGGAAAGCTTGGCTGCAATTAGAAAAGGGCCTACCCATAACTGTTGAAACTTAGTGTGCTTCCCATTTTCATCATGCGGATGATCCCACTTAAGAACCAGTTCTCCCACTTTGAATTCCTTTTTTCCAACTTTATGCTTATCAAACCAACGTTTCACTACTTCTTGTTGATGCTTAAATCGTTCTCTGGCTTTGGACCTAGACTCTTCCGACTTCAAAAGATTATAGACTCTAATCTATAGGATTTCATTATCGGTACCTCTAGACTCCTGAGCCAATATGGAAGAAGGTAACATAATGTTGGGAGGAAGAATAACTTATTTTCCATAAACAAGGGTGTATGGTGACACACCTAAGGAATTCTTGGGTGTGACTCTATCAACCCAAAGAGAATTAGGTAACGCTAAGTGCCAACTTCTCTGATTTTCTATCATGGTTTTCTTTAGAATTCTATTCAAATTCTTATTTGTAGATTCTTCCAAACCATTTCCTTATGGGTAATAGTTTGCAGAATAATTCAACTTAATTCCTCTTTCATTAGCAAAAACAGTTAATCTAATAGAAGAAAAATAAGTAGCATTATCAAAAACCAAGGAAATTGGAACCCCAAACTTGGTCATGATGTGATCTTGTAAAAAATCCATGACTGCATCTTCATTCACTTTGCGTAATGGAATGGCCTCGACCCATTTAGTGAAGTAGTTAGTTGCCATCAAAATGTATTTGTGCTGCAAGGAATAATTTGGTTTTATCGCTCCAATGATATCAATCCCCCATTGCTCGAATGGTTCTGTTATCATCACAGGGTTCAATGGTCCTACTGCTTTGGCTTGTCTTCCAACACACCTCTGGAAAACATCACATTTTCTAACATGGGCATCCTTGAACAGTGTGGGCCAATAGTATCTGGCTCTGAGAATCTTGTGGGCTGTTGTATCTCTGAAAAAATGACCTCCAGCAGGCCCATCATGTAATTATGTTATGGCCTTCTTTGCATCTTCTTGCTCTAAGCACCTGAGAAGAACTCCATCATAATTCTTTTTGAATAATACTCCATCAATGATCTAATATGAAGCTGATTTAAGGCATAATGTTCTTCGTTGTTTGGAATTCCAATGTTCTGGCAAATATCCTTCCTGAAGGTAATGAACAAGGTCTCGGTACCAGGAATTTGGAGCTGTGAATAGAGGACATACATCCACCATATGTAACTCAGCTTCATTGTCACAACTGTTTTCTTCATTGTCTTTACCTTCAGCCATTAGTTTGCACAGTCTTTGTCCTTTAACTATGGATGCTGGTTTGAATTGAAGGTCATATTCTTGTAAAGTTGTTACCTAGCTGCCTCTTCTTTCTCCTAATTCTTTTTGTACAAAAAAAGATCTTACATCTGGGTGTGGAACTATTACCTTAGTCCGGTTCTTAAGTATGTATGGCTTGAATTGTTTTACCACTTTGAAAACCACATAAGCTTGTTTATCAACCGCTGGGTAATTCAATTCGGATCCCTGTAGACCAGTGCTCATAAATGATATGGGGTACTCATCTTCCCCATCTTCCTTCTATGTAAGCATCGTTGCCAATGAATCATCGGATGCGAAAGTGTACAAAATAAAATCTTTTTCGAAATTTGGACTTTTGAGAGATGGTGCATGAGCAAAAGATGTCTTAATCTTACTGAATGCATTTTTTTCCACATCAGTCCATTTGAATTGTACACTTTGTTTCACCATTTGTTGCAAAGGTTTGACAATTTGAGCAAAATCTGGTACAAACCTTCGCACAAAATTAATTGTCCCCATGAATGATTGCATACCTTTTTTGTTATGGGGTAAAGGGATCTGTTCTATGGCCTTAATCCTTTCTGGGTCTATGGAGATGACCCCTTTTTTAGAAACAACATGACCAAGTAGATTTCCTTCTATAACCACAAACACACATTTCTTAGGATTCAGTGAGATACCATATTTTCTACAACGCTCGAAAATTTGTTTTAGATGGAATGCGTGTTCTTCTCTCTTCTTTGAAAATATCGTGACATCATCAAGATATACCACAACACTACGGCCAATCAGAACACAGAAAGCTATATCCATGGCCCTCTGGAAATTAGCTCCAGCATTGATGAGTCCAAAGGGCATTCTTCTGTAAGCAAAAGTTCCCCACTTTCTTCTGAATGTAGTTTTAAGTATGTCCTCTTCAACTACTAATACTTGATTATAGCCAAAGAATCCATCTAATAATGAAAATAATTCAGAACCTGAAACCATCTGCAATATTTGTTCCATGGGTGGAACTGGATAGTTATCTTTATTCAAAGCATGATTAAGGTTTCTGAAATCTACACAGAGCCTGATTTCTCTGTATTTTTTTCTTATTGGCACTAAATTCGAAATCCATTCCGAATGTATGACTTTGAATATAATTTTAGCATCCAACAATTTTTTCACTTCATTCTGGATTAAAGGTTCCAGTTTTGGATGCATCTTCCTCAAAGGTTGTTGATAAGGATTGACTCCAGATCTAATAGGGATGACATGTTTTATAATCTTTGTGTCATATGTTTTAAGCTCTTCATATGTCCAGGAAAACACATCTTTGTATTGTTTGAACAAACTAATGAACTTATTTCTTTCACCCGGAGAACAACACTTTCCCAAATTTACATATCTGGGTTCAACGTTAGTTCCCAAATTTATCAGCTCAGATTGTAAGGACGAGCTATGAGTCTTGACATTTGCTGGCCTTCTGAATTTGTTGTCTAGATCAAACATTCGTTCTAAGGTCCTGACTCCTTTAGGAATAAATTTGTTGAATTTTAATTCAGCTTGGTGTTCTTCATCGTCGATTATTGCTCCTTTGAAAGTCTCAACATTCATCAAACATTCCAAAATTTGTTGATCATCATCAAAAACTCGTAGATTGGTGATCATGTCTGGAACCGAAGGCCTGAAAAGTAATTCAATAGAACATCTATTATTTGAAGGTACAAGCCTTGCAGCTGAGGTAGCTAACAAGTCAGCTACTGCATTCTTTAGTCTAGGAATTGATACAATATTAAATGCATAAAAATTTGTTAGCAAATCCCGCACTTCATTCTGGTAGGCTTTTAAATGAGGTGAAATGCAATGTATCTGATTTTGAATTTGCTTTACAACTATTCTAGAATCCCCATACACTTTCATATTTTTTACTTTTAGTTCAATTGATTTTCTTAGTCCCTGAACTAGTGCTTCATATTCAGCTGTATTATTGGTACATTCGAACTCTAATCTACATGAAAGAAAATGTTTATTTTTCTTTGGATCAACCAGGACACAGCCAGCTCCCGATCCTTCCAATGTTTTAGATCCATAAAAAAAAGTGTCCAAAAACTATCTACTTCTACTGTATTTACACTACAAGTTGCATCTGAAACTAAGTCTACTATTTTACAATCAATCTCATCAGCCCGCAAAAATCGAAGGAGATCGGGCTAGGTGTCAGGTGAACTGCTGGCTTCTTCAGCTAGGTAATTTTCCAATTCTAGTTCAATGAAGTAATTTCCCAACACAGAATTCACTGGTTCATTTTTTTTCCTCCAGCTGAGTAACATTGTACTTCATCTTAGGCTCTAATATTTTTATCTGATTGGGACTTCCCTTATGGGGAAACCACATATGTGACCAATCTGATGCAAAATATCCATCTAGCCTTACTGACCAATCTCGGCTCAAAACAAGTCCATAAGCATCATGTATGTCTGCTACTACAATATCGATGTACTGACATACCTTTTCATTTGCAGATAAGCGAATCATAACATCTTCCATTTCCCTGATTACTTTCACAGCTGTCCTGTCTAACTGAATAACCTGCCAGGTAGATGTTTTAGGTTGTCCATTTATCTATTTGTAGACTGAAAGAGGCATAACATTGACTGATGCCCCTAAGTCTATTAAACAGTTGTGCACATTATGGTTGAAAATCTCAAAAGTTAGGAGAAATGGTGGGGTTTTATACTTATACTTACCTTCCACACTTGTTTCACCAATTTCTTCTTCTTCAGGTTGGTTGTTAGTGGGAAGCTCTTCCTCTGGTACTTCAAGTGCTTTTAACAATTTTTCTTTCTGCTGAGGCACATTACACATTTCAAACAGTGAGATATTTGCCTTAGATTTTTTAATATATTCCACAATATCATACCCCATCTCATGTTCTGTGAGATTCTTTTTTACATTATCAATCTTCTCTTCAACATGCTTAACAGGCATGTTAATTTTCTTTGTATCTTGACTTGTAATGGTAAATTCAGGTATTTTATCAGCTGTGGTGTTCTTCTGTACTTTCTTCATATTTTCTTGAAGTCTCTTAATTTTCGGAAGTATTGACTTGTCTTGTTTTACTAAACCCTGACTTCTTGTTGTCACATTGGTTTCTTATATCTCCACTCATTTCAGAGAACCTTCTTCCAATGTATCAAACATTGAGACACAATCCCATAAAACTAAAGCATCTTCCTCTTGTTTTTCGGTGGATTGATTATTTTTTTCTACCTCCTCATCAGTTTCTGTTAGTTTGGAGTCCAATAACTGATTCATTACCAATGTCATAGAATTTATCCATTGGGGGAAATTCTTCTCAGAATGAGGTTGCAGATGAAAGGTGCAAAAATTATCCATACCTACCTTAGTTAAATTCATTGATGCAGGACTGTGTGGAGGTGGTTTAGATTGATTGTTGTCCTCCCTCCTTTTATAGTAAGGCTTATATGATTTATTATCTTCCTTTTATTTTTCCAAATCTATGACTCTGTTGGATAGCTTCTGCATCATCTTCACCATCTCTTCAAAATCCTGTGCTCGCTCATCCTTAGGCTTAGTCAGTAATAAAGGTTTCTTACCAAAAGTTTTTTCTTCCGACTACATAGGATAATTCTCAATGCTCTCCATCTCAGCCTCTACCCTTTCAGCTTCCTCATAGGTTTTTGATAATGTAGGTTTAACTGACATCTTGTCAAACATGGACAAGTTAGGCCCTAGAGCTGAAGTATAGTATTCAATTAGAACTTTATCAGATGGTTTATCAGTTGCAGATTTTTTTTTAGATAAGCAGCAAATCTTTGAGTGAAATTATGCACTTTTTCCTTTCTTTCTTTCTTTAAAGCGCATAACCTTTTCATTAAAGCTGCATGAGTTTTTTGGACTGCATATTTACTTCTAAATATTATCTCAAATGTGTCCCAGTCTATGATTGAATTTACGGGAAGAGCAAAATACCATGAGGCTACTGCTCCTTTCAGGGTGTGTGGAAACAATCTATAGACCACATCTTCATGCTATCCTGCTCGTAGTCCTTCTATAGCCAAGTAAAAACTTTGCAAATGATCATCTACCAGGATTTTTTCACTTGGGTCAAACTTAGGCAACATTTTGTCAAAAGCTTGAGGAAAATCATGCAAGGGAGCTGCCAGGTTCAAAGGTGACCTAGCCTTCCAAGCAGGTGGTGGATTTGGTTGGTTTTCATTTACATGAGCCATGATTCTGGGTGGAGAATGAGGTGGTGACTGAACAGGGGTATGAACAGGTGAATAGTAAGGTGTATCTGGGTCCAACTGATTCAAAGGTTGATGAACTTCCTGTAGGGCTGCTTCTACTAATTCTTCAAGGTCTTCTACCAAAACTGAATCTTCTAACTGAGGGCGATCTTTCTTTCGATATTCTCTTCTGGGTAAGACTGGAATAATTGGTAATCCTCCAATCTTCTTTGCATGTGCCCTAGTGAATCTTCTCAGATCGTCAACTACTTCGTTATCTACAGAATATAGAGGCTCTTTACCCTTCTCTTCAGGAGTTGGATTGGGAAACAAACTGCTTTCAGAACTGTCACCGGTGGAGTAATTTCGAGAAAATGGGTTTCCTCGGCCAGCCATGCACTGGCAACCCTCCTTCTAGCACCAAAAACTGTTGAGGCCTGGAAAATCGCAGGTAACAACAGTTAGGGATTCTCCCCAATAAACATTCCCAACTAGCCCATTATTGTTTGGTATGGGGAATCCATCTGGTTTACGGTCCGGCTACTGTAGGTCAAGTAACAAAATAAAGGTTTTACCGGTTACGGCCCGGTCCACCATGTGTATTTTTTAGTTTTTTGAATTTAAGTATGATGCGAAAGTGCCTATCTAAAAATGCATATTGATAGAGATAACGAGGAGCGTCACAATGTGATGTGCAGGTTCTTACCTCTCGTCTTAACTCTCTCGCATCTAAATCACACACAACAAGAAAATAAAACTAACTATCTAACCTATCCCTAGGGAGCAAAATTATCAGTTATCAATGAGTAATGTATTTCTGCGCATGCATTAAGAAAAATCACAGATAGTTGTTACTTATTTTAGAACACATGAACATTAATAGATATATGAACAACAAGATAGCTTATTGTTTATGAAAACCTTCATTACTCACAGTGGAAATTTCACAGAATAAACTAGAGTGCATTCATAACATGAACATAGATTCAATGAGTTAGAACGATCTCACAGTTAATGGACATAAGCTGAAAATGAAATAGTTCACATTCAACTGATCCATTGCGCAACATTTGAAACATTCCACCAAGCTTTCTCTAGCAGGAAACTTGTAATTCTTTATTGCAAAAGGAAATAGTTCTTCTTACAGCATACTTCTCACAAATCTGTCTGGGAAAAAGTTCTTTTCTACATCTAACTCTCCTATACTTATACAAAAAAACAAAACCTTTGGGATTCCCTAACATTTCAATCCCAAAAATTTGTCTTGTAGTGAGTGCTCCTAATTTTATAGAATATATTACATTTAAAACAAAATTAATAGAACACGTCATGAAGAGGGGCCCACCTGGTCATTGATGAACTTTTCCCATGCCTGGGCCTCTACCGCTATCGATTCTGCTCAATAATCCGTTGGTCTTTTTTAGATCCTGTTTATCTTAGACCCTCACTTTCTTCTTCTCTTTTCTTCATCTCTGCTTCTTCCTTTTTCTTTCTCTTGTCCCATTCTTTAGCCAACTCTCTTCTGCTTTGTCTTTTAGATATGTCTTCTTTGTAGCAGCAATCATCTTGTCCTAAACATAACAAAAACTGTATTAGTCTATTTACCACCTCCATATGCATTCCGTACAATAAAGTATACATAGTATTAATGCATGAAAGGAAAGCATGATAAGGCAAAGAAAATCCTGCAAGCCGGGTCTGAAAATCCTCTAAGTCCATGTGCAGTTCAAAACACAACCCTAATAGAAAAACTCATCATTAATCCGAACTGCATTCAATATCATCTAACTTTTCAATAAAACATGAACCACACTATCAATAAGGCTAATCATCAAATGTGAGACCCTGTACTGTGTTCTCATCGCGAAATCCCCAAATCGATCAAAAAACAAAGACCTCCGTCGCCCATGAAATAGGGTAAAAACACACCAAATCAGCGAGAAAACCTTATCGACATGAAAATGCTATCGACGGACGGAACCACATAATGCATCGACACGATAGTTTACAAGAAAGCCACAACGACAGGTAGCATAAAAAATATGGGTTCCACGACCAACTGAAATCTTTAGTGATCGGAGGCTCTAAGGACTACGGATTGGCAACTTTAAAAACTAAGCATCTCCACAGTGTCAGCGATATAAAGCACTAAATGCCGCCGCATTGAAAAATGGAACCACTATTCAATACTGTGTCAAAACTTGAAAACACTAATCATCAGCAAGATAGTCTGATCGACAGCCGCAATGGCGGAGAACAAACTAAATGCGAGTTCCGTGATTCACAAAACCGTCGGCAATTGGGAGCTTTAACAACTATGTATCAGTAGCTCAAGACACAAAATACTCCACAGTATTAGCGAGAAAAATGACAAGGCCTCCGAAACGGTGGCATCACAGAAGACTAAAACTCCGACTGCTAGTAAAAAAATATTCCAATAATGAAAATAAAAACACAGTCATCAAAAAATAAAAAAGGTTTGAACAATAAAGGCCACAGAATCGACGAGGATAAAAACTGTCCATCGACGGCATAGAGGACTAATCCCCCGATTCCTTCATCGATTTACCTCCGATAGTGATAAAAAAAAAACCAAGTCATTGAAAAATTAAACGTTAAGTCCTCAAAAGACTTTCGGCTGGGCGGTGGTAAAATTAGTTCGTTTAACCTCCGAAACAACTGCGGCATAGAGAACTAAATCCCCGACTCAATCTTCAATAAAATTCCGATAGCGATAAGAAAAATCATTGAACAATAAAAAAAAACGTTAAGTGCTGAGAAACAAAACTCCACAGTCAAAATCATTGGCTAAACAAAAAGGCAGTTTTAGATCATTTAACTTCTGAGACGACAGAAAACAGCTGACCTCAATTCAATCTCAAAAAAAACCAAATTTGTAGCAGAGAAAAAACAGAGTTCGAGAAACCAATCCTAGGCAAGATAAAATCAAAAGGAGGGTCCAAAATTCTAAAAATTTGGGAAAAAGGATGCAGCTGCAACAAGATAAAAAAGTATAATCCAGGGAATGAGGCTCAAAACGGAACTTCAATCTACATGGTCTCTTGATCTTATGGAAATATCTCAAAAACATATCCATTTTACAAAGTCATAGAAAAGCTCTATTGTTGGATGCATGCAAAATTGATGAAGTAGAAGGGGTTAACACACTAATGTTCAATGGGTGGAGTTATAGGAAACAAAAGGGGGCCAATATATTAAAATTCAACTCTACATAAGGCAATCCTAATCTTATATGCCAATTTAGGAATATAATTTATTGACCCAAGCTATCCATGGTAAAGAGAATCATCCAAAGGTACCATGCAATACAATTCAAGGTGTTACACAATTGAAACAACAATTGTAAAGTATTATCCATTTCCTTATGATCTATCAAATCCATGGACATCGTGTTCTCAACCTTGAACAATTTGTTAATATCAAATGTTAATGGCACCCATAATCAATGTGATGGGTTTACAATGGGTACCATCCATGAAAAACAAGGAAGTAACCAAGGGATTATTTGTGAGGTTTTCTTGGGGCACTACTCAAAATATTTGGTCATATGTTTTGGGAAACCAACCCCATTTTCCTTGTTCCACCTATCCTATGGGTCCATCCACTAGATTGTCCTCCTCTTCCATGAATGTGATATCCACTTTTGATATATCCATTTGCACTAATCTCTTGCTCCCAATCATTGAATTTTCTTATGTTGATTGATTAAGATTCAATTTTGATGCACAATATTTTAAGTGAATAATTATGTTTGATATTTTTTCATGATATTGATAATATTTTACCATTTAATATTTGGAAAACTAGTAGACATGGTAGTGGTTTCATCTTTCTTTTTCCACTTATCTAATCCTTGGTCTCTTCATTATTGATTTTGTTTTATATATGACTATTGCTTCCTCTAGTTAAAACATCCGACAATGTGAAGAGGAGGTTAAGACTCATGTTTTAATTTTGTTGAACTCGTCATGATTTGCATGACCATTTATATGCTCCATGTTGTGCATCTCGCCACCATCAAAGTAGAGGATGATGGGATATGATTCCTCTAGTAGCTTCAAATATACACCATTGATGATAGGTGTGCTATTTTCTAGGGCTCATGATTTATCCATTATTTTTTTCTTTCATTTGGGACGAACTCCTCCCTATATCTACATTACCTCCCCTTGAAGCATACAACCCACATTAAACCTTTTCCCATAGTTTTGTGCATTATACTTTATTCTCCAAACTTTTTCCCATTGATTTGCAAACATTTCCCTTGTCCACTTCCATCTTCCTCCTCTTCGTATTCATTTTTTTGTGTCGAGTGTTTACATGAACTGGAATCTTAGGAGAGTATAGTTTTCCATGTGAGATAACATTCTACTTTTGGTTTTTACTTATGTAGGGGTTGTTTAAGGAGGATAATTGTTTTTCTTATTCCAATACCTAACTCCATATTTCCTTTCTTCTTGCACTTAGCATGTTTTCATGAATGCATAATAATTTGGTAATCAATAACAACCACTATAGTGCTAGTATTGATTTTAGTCGGTATAGTCATTGGTTACCTTGCAACATGTCATACACCCCTATATGTCTTTGAATAAAATGAGTCTTACAATGAATACCCTCAATATTAGAGGATCCTAATACATAAGTTTTCCATTCCCCCAAGGGCCACTTGTATCGCAACATGAGTTATGTGAATGTACCACAATATAAATGGTTTAACAATTGAGGTATGTAGAGTGCCATATGGAAGAGTGTGCAGTATAAGATTGCTTCCATCACCATAAGGGATTTTTTACCAAGTGGTTGTAGCAAGGAATCGTTCCATCTTTTCCTATCAATATTAGTGTCCTCTAGACTGAACACTACTTCCTTGCATAAAAACAACAAGAGAAATACAATAAGATGTAGTTATATCGTCATAGACATAGGACATCAACAACTTCCAATACCACTACACTACATAATAATATGGGGATGTGCCTCTTGGAATGTAACTTCCATGTGTCTCTTAGCATGACCATTGACCAAGTCAACCATGAGAGTGATGTTGTAGTCAACCTACCCTTGCATGATCTAAAATTTGGAGGATTTGTGTTGTGTGCTATAACCATGTATATGTGATCATACATTGTTTGATGTAGGTAGTTAGTTTTGGAATAGAGGATTAAGTTAACCCATGGACAACCTAATCTCGAGGGGTCCACTATGTAAACATATGACATAGCACATGCATTCATAAGATATTAGATAATACCCCTAATTTCACTACATATTAAGGTTTTCCTCCAAAAACAAGTTTTGTTGAACCCCCCCTCCCATTACACCTTTACAATTAAAAAAACCCTATATTTAGTACTAGATATCCTAGGTATCCACTTTTTTCATGACATTTCTAATACCCCTTTTTACTTTTATCCTCATTATGGTGACATGACACAACTCTTATAACCCTTAAAAACCTTGCAAGGTCAAATATGAAAACTTAGTGAGATAAAATATTTCAAGATGGGAAACAAACCCCTAAACACAAGTCAACTTCATTCACAAACATACAATCTACTTCACATCACAATCAATAACAAATCACACCTATTCAAACACCACTCTAACTTCAAATAGAATTGGATTCACACCACCTTCACATAAATCATACTTATTTAAACACCAATCAAATGTACACAAACTTAGGCATAGAGTACCTATTAAAACCCATCAATACCATATTCAATCCCATATATACATAATTATAAACCCCCTAGATATCTACATTTTTTTTAAATATGTTAAAAATACCTCTTGACCCTTGTATACTAGGCAATATGTTGCTTCCATATTTTAGAGTACTAAATCTCACAATATGAACTAAAGTGCTATAATATTTCCTACTTAGTGAAACCCCCATACACCTAACCCATTCTCAATGAAAATTATGTGCCAAACTTTGTGAAGCTTTGCCTAGAATCATAGTTCCACCCAAATTGTAACTTCACCCATGGAACTTTGCTCCTAGTGGTTTAAGCCCATTTTAAGACAACCCAACACCTTGAAATTTCAACAACCCAAAAATGGATTAAGGTGAAGAGTGAATCACTATGAGGGTATTTTTTAAGGATTCTAATATTATACTTAAGTATAGTATTATAGGCGATTGTTTTGGATTGAAAAAACATGTTTTGTAGATAGGTAGGCGAATATTAAATATGAAACATAAAATTAACACAAAAATGTGTAAAATTTGGCAAATATTATGATAAAAAAAACATATTCTATGTAAATTTAGGTGATATTAGACACTAAAAATGACCAAATAGCAAATTTATTTTTTGAAAAAAACCCAAAAAATAGCCAATTGGCAAAATTTTGCCCCTAAAAATTACACTGACTCACTAGAAAAAGTGGACTCATAAAAATGGTTGTGTTTGTTCATGAAATAGTGAACTGCATGCTAGAAATGTTAGCATGCATGGGATCATGATGTGAAAAGTTGGAGGTTTCACAATAGAGGTGTGGTACATGGTACATGGCACCACATGCAACATGTTGTTATATTTGGTTGGGGAATCGATAGGATTTCTAGAAGTTCATATTATATGTATATCTGTGCCATGTGCACTATGGTGCACCCATTGATTTCCCCACTACACCAACATATCAATGCTTATAAAATATATATGTAAATGTATTTTATTTCAATGTGTCAAAGTTTCAAGTTCTTATCATCATTGACTTCAAGAACTCGGGATGGAAGGAGCATGCGTCACTCAACAACTAGGATTTGTTCCCTAGTCATTTCCCTCTATTGCTAAATCCTACATGAAGTGGATAGAGCTCGGAGGTTGCCTAGAGAAGAAAGTCGTGATGGAAGGAGGGGTAGTCTCGATTTGCAGTGTCGAGGGTGCGGGTTTTGTTTGCCCTCAGTTCTGGCTCGTTAGGGATTGGAAGGATCATGGGTGCCCTAGAGGAGCTCCTCACCTTTAAGGCACTAGCTTAGTCCTCTAAACCTTAGTCTAAAACTCAAATTCCTCAAAAAATCATCAAGAAGTAGGAAGACATCCCTTCATTGGATGTCTCTCTTTCTGATCCATGCAAGAAAGCCCTCACTCTCTCGGAGAAAGTGCTTATTAGCAAGTTCATGGGGCTAAGGCCAATTCCAAAAGCAGTAGAGTCTTAGAAGATCACAGATCACTAGATCTCGAAGTTGTAAGAATTGGTATCCATCTTTGTTGCTCGCAGGGTATACTATAGGCAAATATTATAAATATTCACCTACAATATCTATGGTAAGGGATACTATAGACGAATATTATAAATATTCGTCTACCTATCTATATTTATAATTTTTATAAAATACATTTAAATATATTTTATATGCTGGTGCACTAGGAAAATTAGTAGAAATGCTCACACTCACTAAATTTTCTCACTAATTGTTGTTATTAGCATGCTATATGTAATAAAGCTGGTTATATGTAATAAGACTTCCATGATTCCACCTCAAAAGTTGTTAACTACTCATATCACATGATATAACTTCATTATTTATACCCTTAAATTTGTGTGTTGGTTCTGCAAGGTATTTTTTTAAGCATTCCAATAATATACCTAAATATGGCGATTATTTTTACCACAGATCATCCTTGAAAAGCCCGGTAATAAAACCTTCACTTTCTTTCTTTTCTCGAGTAGTTTGATCATTCTACGTCATGCACCGAAGCACTGCATCCTACATCACAATATGCTCCAAATTTAATAAAACCTTCACTTTCTTTCTTTTCTCGAGTAGTTTGATCATTCTATGTCATGCACCGAAGCATTGCATCCTACATCACAATATGCTCCAAATTTAACGCATATCACAATTTCATAACCAATTCACTTACGTTTGGTTTGACGTTGTGAGAGTGTTGATTTCCCTGAAACTCTCTAATTTTCTTAGATAATGGCTTTACCTTAATTTAAGATTTCAAAGTCATTTGAATGAGATATTTCATAAATTTTACTGAAGATAAATTTCTTTATATTTGATTGAAAGTAATAGTTATTAAGATTTATTTGGTTGAATTTTTTTTCCACTTCAATAATATATTAGCATAAATCTATTTAAAAGGAGATTTATCAAGCATTGAAAGAGATCAAATCTCTCAAAATGTAAATCCTTTTTTAGAGTGGAAATGTGTAATCCAATGTTTATAGTTTTAATTTATCTAATTTATGTTGTTATATATATATATATGTAATTCTAAATAATTTAAATTTTATTTAAGCCAACATGTTATTTTTAATAATATTTTATTATTTTTTATAAAGGACACATGTCAACTCTAGGATGGGCACGGAAAGAGTTACACATCTCTCCCTACTCGGTCCTAGGGATGCACCTCTTCAGTGCAACTAGTACAACCATAAAACTTTCTTTAGATTTTTTAGCATCTTCATTTATTGTTCTTAAAAACATCACACCACACATACACACACATATATATAAA
The DNA here is from genome assembly GCA_001517045.1 of Pseudotsuga menziesii. Lineage (NCBI taxonomy): Eukaryota > Viridiplantae > Streptophyta > Pinopsida > Pinales > Pinaceae > Pseudotsuga > Pseudotsuga menziesii. The sequence continues at coordinate 1,022,665 of LPNX010607726.1, forward strand.
AGTAAACCGAATTTCTTTGAGGATGAAGGTATTAGTGCTGCGACCTTCTCATGGACTCTGTTTTTCGGTTCATCTATGATGGCGGTGGCAGCAGTTTGGAGATGCTCTGGTCCTGCGTTGGCTCGAACGGTGGTGTATGTGGCATTGGTTGGTGGCGCGTTTGATGATGCATTGGTGGATGTCTGCGGCGTTGGCGGAGGCGGCGACTGCGTTTGAGTGTTGGCATTGGAGGCGGCTAGTTCGACGGTTGTGTCTGTTTTCGTAGCCTCTGTGCCAGGAGGCGACGACTACATGGTCGTAGTTCGACGGTTATGCGCATCGGATATGTGCAAAGTTTCGGACTTGGCCTCCCTCTCCCTCTTTGCTCTCCATGACCGTCTTGACTGGCTTCATTGTATGGTTTTCTTGTTTGCTGAGGGTGTTGTTGTGACACCCTGGAGGTTTTCGGCGGATCCTCTTCAGAGTCGGCTACTTCATTCTGTAGGTCGAGGAGGTATATCTGTGGACCAGACGGCTAGGGTTGAAACCCTAGTCGCCATCAACTTGTTTGAAGAGGATCTTCCTCTTCCAGAGGCGACGACGACGATGATGACTAGATGGTTTGGTTTTGTAAATGCCCCCAGCGTTTTCTTTGGCTGGAAGCTTGGTTTTGGTTGCTCAAGTTGTTAACCAGTGTTTGTGGTATTTTTTTTTACTTTGTTGCTCAGGTTGATGAGCACTTTTTGTGGGCTTTGATTGAATATGATACTTAGATATCATAGATGTGTATCTCATTTATCTTTGATTCTAATGAATATTAAAAAACTCTTAACCTTCCCAAAAAAAATATAAAATATAAAAGTAAACTTGAACACTATTTTTCTTCTTAAAAAAATATAAAAGTAAACTTGAATTATAATAAGTAATCTTTTACCATCAATATAATTTATTTTATCATTACTGACCAAGATTAGAATCTATAAATGATTATTATTATCAGTTCAAAATGAAATGCTGACGGAGAAACCGTCGTCAACATCGAGCGTGGCAGTCAAACGCCTGTTGAAACTGATGTTCCTTATGCTACCGGCTTCGAAGCATGTTATTGACGACGTGCGTTATATTCAGTTGAGTTCCTGCGATGCTGGCTGGATCTCAACCGAGTTGAATATTCCTCGTTCGTCAAACATAGTTACGCATAACCACTCTGCACGCCGCGCATCTTTTGGAGTCTGAGCCGAACGGAACTCCAGAGACCAGCCCAGCCCTGCCCTGCCTTGCCGGCCGCACTTAAAAGGCCGTCACCGGGTTTCGGAAAGTCGGTGTGACGATTAGATATAACACGAATTCAGCATTTAATACAACATCTATCCCGCCGATACCTTCATTAATTCCCTCGCGGCTGGATTCATGGCTCCAGCACGCAGCACAATTATAGAGGATTTTGGAGATAAATCTCGATTCCGCCCATACATAAATGCTACTAAATACCGGTTAATCACGCCTTCATTATTACACAGGGGAATACCAAGTTACCATTAATGCCTGAAATTAACGCCGACTTGATGAGAATACCGGTAGTCACCGGATGTGACGGGCAGGAACCGCAGTGGCATGAGAGGCGGATCCTTACAGAATCCTTTATGGCATTGCCGGACCACCACTCCTAGTTACCAGCATCACCAGTCTGCATTATACCGATGGGGTATAAGGTGAAACAGGGTGTTTGATTGGTGTATCCACACGGTCTGCTCACAACAGGTAGCGGCAGAGCTGGCGAAATTGACAGGAGGCCAGCATCTAGGCACACGTGTTCACGGGGGGGTCGGCACGAGGACGAGTGGTTAAGTCTTTTGATGAGGAGATTAATTAATAATGGCGGCTACCATCATTTGCAGGAGCGGAGGTAAGAAATGCATTGTCGGAGGTATGGCGGATGGCTATCTTTGTCCTTGGGACCGTTCAGCCGGCGTCCGGCGAGTTTTTCCGAGCTCCGTTAGTCGTACGCCCCAGGGGCCCACGTTTACGTGCTCTTAGGGTTTGCAGGGTCCGTTAAATTCGATTTATTTAGCCACCGCACAATTATAATCCTTTTTAATCTCTGAGGTTAGGGTTTGGTCGCCAGGCTGGATCTCCGGACGGAGGAAGGAACACAAACGAAGAGAGGGATGGGAGATGAATTCATGGCTGTTTCGACTCGGTTTGGCGGTTTCATGATGGAGATATATTCCATTTTCATGTAGATTGAAGGTATTGTGGTGTGCGGGGTGGGGTTTCTGAACAGGGAGTCTACTGTATTGCATGAGCGCGTTTTCAGGATCGGGCAGTCACGCGCACGGTTCAATGATAGGGTATCGAGACCCCGTGTGGCCGGATGAATAGGCTATAAATTTTCACCGGATTTACGCTTCTTTGATGTGCTCTCTGGTTGTGACCTTGAGTGTAGTGTTGCGTATCCTTTTCTTTTCAGTAGAAGGTGGCGAACTGAATTTCTGGACTGAACTTTGATAAAACCCGAAAATACGGGCTTGAGGTATGTCTTCGAGCTTCAAATGAGCGGGATTTTATTGTCAGGATTTTTTCAGGTTTACTGTAGCTTACATCGTTGTATTTTGGTGATTTTGATGTGTGGAAACTGAAATGTTTTCGTTGGAATTCTGGCTGTAACTTTTTTGTTTAGTTACGATGACATCACTGGTTCGTCTTTTTTCTGTTCTTCTTTTTTGTTTGTATTTAGAGTCTTGAACGTTTTCTATGACCTCCTTCCTTTTAGCTTTTTCGTTTTTGAACTTATTACGGACATCACTGGTTCTGTATTTTCCTGAGTGAACATTTCGAGCCGTGAAAGTCTTGTCTGACGTTTGTTTTGGCTTTGTGGATTTACGACCGACTGTACCAGTTGTGTATTATTCTGAAGGTTTTCATATGGACTGGAAGGCCCGCGGACTTCTGTTTTCTCTTTCCTAGTTAATGACGAACGCTTAAAGCAAAAGCCTACCGGCTGGATTTCAGTATTATTGTTTAGCTTTATTGTATTTATTTAGATTTTGTGTCTTCAATTTAATGAGCCTTTGGTTGTCTAGCTTGAAGCAGCCTTCCGATTTTTCCCTTACGATTTCATGGATTTTTCTTATTTATCATTCCAGGATTTGCTTTTAATCGTCCGAGTTTGATGTTTCCGTTACACGTTTCAACCGAGGAAATCTTTTATGGCGTATCTTTAGCTTTGCTTTGCGAATTTACAGTCCGGCACTGTTGCAACTTTGTGTTTTCTCCTAGGTATGCTTATGCATTTCAATTGAAGACAGCCTTTTGATTTTTCGTGTTTTTTGTTGTTGTTTTTTGGCATTGGACAAGATAATTGCAATGCGTAAAGTATGAACCTAGCGGCCGGACTCTAATGTTTGCGTTTGGGACAAGATAATCGCTATGTGTAAAGCATGAATCTAGCGGCCGGACTCTAGTCTTTGCGTTTGGTTTTAATATAGAATTTTGGTAGATTGCTCGTCTCCAATTTTATTAGTCCTGGGATGTCTAGCTTTTCGTATCCTTGGGATTTTTCCTATTAAATCTAGAATTTGACTCTAAACGTACCAATAATGCTTAATTCTTGTTTGTTTTTCTTCCAGCACACTAGTCTTCGTAAGACCAGCCAGATTTAAGGCGGTTTAAGTTTTCGGCGGTAAATCGGAATTTCGTCTTAAATACTTAATCTATTCGAGTGCGGATTGGAGCGGTGCTATGGCTTAATCCCTCGTTAAGCTTCAATTGAGTTAAATCCGTGGATACAACGACCTCCGCAGTGTTGCACTACACTTCTTGGAGCAGGGTTTGATTATTTTACAGGACTAAGCAATTTTCGTGGCCATGCTTTCTATCCTCGTTAATTACCGTGGCTTTTATGCCGATGCCGTTTCGCTGTTCTTTGCTATCTGCATATTCTCGACTTTTACCTCAGGTGAGTTTCTTCTTTACACGGATCCGTTTTTCTAAGGGTTTGTGAAGGTTGCTTTTGAAGTTGTTCTAGCAGTTAGAAATTCATATCCGAACATTGCTATTGTCGATTCCAGATTTTTTAATATCTGGTTTGTAGGTGATATTTTCTATTCTGAATTCTCATCTGTTAGTGCTGTTTATGTACGAGCTTTCTTGTGGTCATTGATAGTGACGGATTTGTGTTTTGATTGCAGGTGCAGAACTCTCGCCGCTGAAATCCAGAGCTGCGAATCCGACGGTACAGATGGCAAGAGCAGCAAGTTATACTCGTGGAATTAATAGTTCAATCTTTAAAAGCCGCAGGTTCTTGGACGTCGGTAGGTTAAATTTTTACGAAATTGCCACGTTATTTGTTTGGCTGTTAATAAGCCTTCAGAACTCGTCTGAAATTTAACCGACAGCGGTTCTGATGTACTGTTACAGCTATCCGTTCGGACCGTATCGGCGAGACGTGCTCAAAGGAAGACATTGCAGTGTACCAGGGCGCCACTACTCCAATGACAAACGGCATTCCAACATACACTGTACAAATTGTGAATACATGTGCGACAGGCTGTCCCATATCAGGGATTCACCTCACCTGCGGTTGGTTCAGCTCAGCGCGAATGATAAACCCTAAAATATTCAAGCGCATAAAATACAACGATTGCTTGGTCAATGATGGTAAGATACTGAAGGCAGGGAGCAGCATATCGTTTCAGTATGCCAACACTTTCCGATATCCATTGGCAGTGGCTTCCGTCGATTGCAATGGTTGACAGTTGGTATTAATAGTTAATACTATTGTTTCAAATGTTTGACATAATTTTTTGATCGGAGACTCTATCAAATTGTCTTTCTAAGATCCTTACCACGAGTCGGGTTGTAATAATTCCATATGATTTCAAATATTTTGTTTTCTCCGTTTTTTGCTCGGTGTTCAATATCTTTTGGATCGACATATCTTTTGCTCGTAGCTCTTTAATTTCTTAACCTGAAAGTACGTGGAGAGTGGACAGATCTTGGATACTTCTTTGAGAAAACTGTTGTAATCATCGAGGTGTGGAAGTTGCTCGAGTACATGCTCTGTGACACTGGTTTAACAGGCATTCCGGCATTAAATGCAAATATGTACACATCGCATTTCGGGACACTCCTTTGTTGTAGATAGCCTGACCAGAATCGGTTTTCGGCATCTTGTACGGCAATATTGGCTTTAATAAGTATATGATTGGTTGTTCAGAAACACGAGGATAAATACGAGAAAGCTGTATTTTGCACAAGCTTTTACGGCCTGTATACTGTAGCTGTACAGTGTGGACTGTGTTTTTTAAAATCGCCGATGATCAGTATGGTGCGATGAAACGGCTCATTAATGTGGGAAGCAAGTTTCTGTTTTACGCAATCTCCGTGAGATCTTGGCTTTGCAATTTAAGATACAAAAATTAAATGCTGATGTTTATATATCTATCTTCTAAGACCATTTTAAGAAAAGCGTCTCGGGATAGCGCTATTTAGTATCTTTGCAATATTTCATCATTTATTAAAACAAGGAAACTGGTAAGGAATTCACACTATAGTTTCAAACTATATTTTAAATTTTTCTATTTTTTGAAATTGTTGAACATTGCTTTAATCATGGCAGTCCCACAGAAGTGGTAGATGTCGTCATGGCGACAACCAGAGGAAACAAGCAATAAAAGAAGAGTATATGAACATTATTTGGCCAGATTTTATTGTTAAGTTTACTGCAAAAGGTATAATTTTAACTACAAATTCAATGTTATTAATGACGATATAAATGCCGATATTTATGTTTGAGCAGATGTAGGTCTAGACTGATCAATTACTTTGACTTTGGACTCTAGAATTTTACATATATTTACAATTAGAACACAGTATCGATATTTTTATAATATTATCGTTATGTTATTAAATGAATCAGTATCGATGTTTTTATTATATTAATAAATGATCTCAATTTCGCCTTGAACTCTGGTTTATAGTGTAGAAATAAGGATGGAGTTATCCTTTTCAAGGCGATTGATGAGTAGCTATTTTTCGTTTTAAGTGGAAGATACGAGGATGTTGAAGCACCTGTCCAAAGCAATGAATGAGTAGCTATTATTTGTAAGTAAAAATGATGAAGTGGCATCTACCTAGCTATTTAAGGTTTGTCAATAAATTATATGGTGATTTAGGAGAAATATTCATGAAGGGATTTTAATGATTTCATAAATAATTGAAAAAGGGGAATTTTAATGACGTGAAAATTGTTAAATAAGTTAGAGGGAGGGGTTAATAATTTAATTAATATTTGGAAAAGGGGGTTTTTAATGATTTTCTAAATAATTGGAAATTGGAAAAAAGTGGCAAGTCTTATATAAAGTTGGAAGAAGAGAACTTGTAATTATTTACAAGTTTGAGTTTGAAGGGAAAGATAAAGATATTTTAATATATGATATGAAATATAAATTAGTTATATTAATTTGGAAAGGATGAGTCTTTATCGATAAAGAGTAATAAGCATTGATTGATAAAGAGTAATAAGCATAATAAGCATTGATTAATAAATAAGCATGGATGATATTTTACAAGTTTAAGTCTTAAAGAGTAATAAGCATTGATTGATAAAGAGTAATAAGCATAATAAGCATTGATTAATAAATAAGCATGGATGATATTTTACAAGTTTAAGTCTTCAATAAAGTTGGAAGAAGAGAACATGTAAATATATTTAGTAAATATATTTACAAGTTTGAGTTTGATAAAGAGTAATAAGCATTGATTAATAAATAAGCATGGTTGATATTTTACAAGTTTAAGTCTTCAATAAAGTTGGAACAATAAAGTTGGAAGAAGAGAACATGTAAATATATTTACAAGTTTGAGTTTGAGGATAGGGAAAGATTAAGAGATTTTAATATATGATATGAAATATAAATTAGTTATATATATTTGGAAAGGATGAGTTTTTATCGATAAAGAGTAAAAGCATTAATTAATAAATAAGTATGGATGAGATTTTATCGATAAAGAGTAAAAGCATTGATTAATAAATAAGTACGGATGAGATTTTACAAGTTTGAGTTTGAGGATAGGGAAAGATTAAGAGATTTTAATATATGATATGAAACATAAATTAGTTATATTAATTTGGAAAGGATGAGTCTTTATCGATAAAGAGTAATAAGCATTGATTAATAAATAAAGCATGGATGAGATTTTACAAGTTTAAGTCTTATAAATAAAGTTGGAAGAAGAGAACTTGTAAATATATTTACAAGTTTGAGGATAAGGATAGGGAAAGATTAAGAGATTTTAATATATGATATGAAATATAAATTAGTTATATTAATTTGGAAAGGATGAGCCTTTATCGATCAAGAGTAATAAGCATTGATTAATCAATTATACAATTGTATAATTGATTAGAAAATATGTTAGATATTTTTTAAATTATATTTATATTAAATTTAATTTTAAAATAAATTGTTAGAATAGTTTTTAAAATATGTATAATAACACTTTTTAAATAAATAAATAAAATTATTAGTGGTAAGATGGGTTATTGAGAGTTCGAAGAAGAGAACTTGTAATTATTTACGAGTTTGAGGATAGGGAAAGATGAAGAGATTTTAATATATAATATGAAATATAAATTAGTGGTAAGATGGGTTATTGAGAGTTCGAAGAAGAGAACTTGTAATTATTTACGAGTTTGAGGATAGGGAAAGATGAAGAGATTTTAATATATAATATGAAATATAAATTAGTTATATTAATTTGGAAAGGATGAGTCTTTTCAAGAATAATAAGCATTGATTAATTAATTAATTGTATAATTGATAAGAAAATATGTTAGATATTTTTTAAATTATATTTATATTAAATTTATTTTTAAAATAATTTGTTAGAATAGTTTTTTATTAAAATATGTATAATAACAATATTTAAATAAATAAATAAAATTATTAGTGGTAAAATGGGTTATTAATTATTTTTTGGTTCAAAAAAATCTTTTCTATAGTATATTGTAGTTACGTAGGCATAGTTATGTGATGTGTTAAAATGTTTTATTTTATAGTATATTGTAGTTACGTAGACATAGTTATGTGATGCGTTAAAATGTTTTATAGTATATTGTAGTTACGTAGACATAGTTATGTGATGCCTTAAAATGTTAGGAATATGTTTGTAGTATACTTTGTACTGTGTGATGCGTTAACATGTTAGGAATATGTTTGTAGTATACTGTAGTGATGTGATGAGTTAAAATGTTAGGAATATGTTTGTAGTATACTGTAGTGATGTGATGAGTTAAAATGTTAGGAATATGAGTAATGATGGGTTAAAAGGTTAGGAATATGAGTATTGGTGAGTTTGAGTTAAAAGTTTAGTGATCACTTAAACATGATGAGTAAAAAGGTTAAGAATATGTGATGACTTAAAAAGGTTAGGAATATGTTTAAAAGTGGAGTGATGAATTAAAAGGATGAGGTAAAAGGTTAGGAATATGAGTAGCGATGAGTTAAAAGGTTAAGAATATGAGTTAAATGGTTAGTGATAAGTTAAACATGATGACTTAAAAGGTTAAGAATATGTTAAAAAGGTGTAGGGATAAGTTAAAAAGGTTAGGAACATGTTTAAAAAATTAGGAATATGAGTAGTGATGAGTTAAAAGGTTAGGAATATGAGTAGTGATGAGTTATGAATACGAGTAAAAAGGTTAGGAATGTGAGTGTTCTAAAAAATATTTTCAAATTAAACCTGCAAGAAAAGTGGATTTTAGTGCTCCTAGAATCTTCTGGAAGACCTAGATTCTTCAATAATTTTTGTTTCTTCTCATCAAATTATAAACGCTAAGAAAATTTTCAATTGTTCACAATGTAGGGATGAGTTAAAAGGTTAGGAATATGTTTAAAAGGTTAGGAATATGAATAGTGATGAGTTAAAAGGTTAGGAATATGAGTAGTAATGACTAGTGATGAGTTTAAAATAAAAAAATTTGTATTACTGTTCCCTTTACATAACCAGATTTTTCTTTTCAGTTCATACTTTACAGGATCTCCCCCTTTCCTAGTTACTTACTTATCTTACATTCTAAATCTTAGGAAATTTAAGTCTTCTTTAAAACCATGTTAGTGTTCAAATAGGGTTTTTATTACTTCCTCGTTTTATTTTATACTTGTTTTAGATCTCTTTGGACTTTCATTCTTCTTTAAAACCATGTTAGTGTTCAAATAGGGATTTTATTACTTCCTCTACTTGTTTTAGATCTTTTTAAACTTTCATTTATCAGTGAATAGCCCATTCATTTACAACCCCTTATAACCTCTTTAAGTTATTTGCAAATTGTTTCATGGCAGTGTCAAGGGTCTTTCATAAGATAATAAAACGAGGGCTT
>LPNX010607726.1:1034667-1060897 GCA_001517045.1 Pseudotsuga menziesii
ATTTTCAGAGATAAAGAATTTGTCTAGAACCATTTAGATATTTCTTCTCTACTTATAGCATTCCTCTTAGTAATATGTTTAAAAGTGGAGTGATGAATTAAAAGGATGAGGTAAAAGGTTAGGAATATGAGTAGTGATGAGTTAAAAGGTTAAGAATATGAGTTAAATGGTTAGTGATAAGTTAAACATGATGAGTTAAAAGGTTAGTGATAAGTTAAACATGATGAGTTAAAAGGTTAAGAATATGTTAAAAAGGTGTAGGGATAAGTTAAAAAGGTTAGGAATATGTTTAAAAGATTAGGAATATGAGTAGTGATGAGTTATGAATACGAGTAAAAAGGTTAGGAATGTGAGTGTTTTAAAAAATATTTTCAAATTAAACGTGCAAGAAAAGTGGATTTTAGTGCTCCTAGAATCTTCTGGAAGACCTAGATTCTTCAATAATTTTTGTTTCTTCTCATCAAATTATAAAAGCTAAGAAAATTTTCAATTGTTCACAATGTAGGGATGAGTTAAAAGGTTATGAATATGTTTAAAAGGTTAGGAATATGAATAGTGATGAGTTAAAAGGTTAGGAATATGAGTAGTAATGACTAGTGATGAGTTTAAAATAAAAAAAATTTGTATAGATTTTTCTTTTCAGTTCATACTTTACAGGATCTCCCCCTTTCCTGGTTACTTACTTTAATTTACATTCTAAATCTTAGGAAATTTAAGTCTTCTTTAAAACCATGTTAGTGTTCAAATAGGGTTTTTATTACTTCCTCTACTTGTTTTATTTTATACTTGTTTTAGATCTCTTTGGACTTTCATTCTTCTTTAAAACCATGTTAGTGTTCAAATAGGGATTTTATTACTTCCTCTACTTGTTTTAGATCTTTTTAAACTTTCATTTATTAGTTAATATCCCATTCATTTACAACCCCTTATAACCTCTTTAAGTTATTTGCAAATTGTTTCATGGCAGTGTCAAGGGTCTTTCATAAGATAATAAAACGAGGGCTTTGAAGTGATAATCCAATAACCATGAATATTTAAATTTAAAGGGTGTTGGAGCCTTGTTATCTTCGAGGCCAGTTTGTAGAGCAATAGGTAAGTGAAGAACCCCATAGTTTACTTAAGATTATATATGTATATATATACTTTCATTACATTTTCAGAAATAAAGAATTTGTCTAGAACCATTTAGATATTTCTTCTCTACTTATAGAATTCCTCTTAGTAGAAATGATTTTGGCATGTTCCACATCTATGAGATTGTATGCCTCAAAGAGGTAGGAAAAATAGTTAAGAGTTGCTTCTTGTTGCATTAACTTGGATTTCTCTCTTATCGAGGGTGATATTAAGATCACGTCCTACAATTTGGCATTTCTGTTTTCTTGAACCCTTAATCTCCTCGTCCATTCTAGAACAATTTCTTGTGCCCATAAGAATTGCAACGAGTTATTAGATTATAAAATCCTCACAACTTCTTGGAAGTTACTTCAACCACTATACCTCAATGAATTATTTTATAGAGATGATATCATTTTTTATTCCACACAGTGACTAAACCCTCATGACCCTCATTGACAAACCTTCAAAATTCACCAAATATCAACCCCAAGATTTTAGAAAGGATGAGAACATCTCCATCATGTTTGAACCAACACATTGATTTTGTAATAGAGAAAACATCAATATTTATAGATAGCCATGAGTCCTTTTATAATAGAGAAAACATCAAGATTTATAGATAGCCATGAATCCTTTCTAGGGCTAGTTGCTTGGGAGCACCCTCTAACTCTCTTAAATTGAAGGATAAGAAAATTAGTTAGTTGGACATAATATTAAAGGTCTTGTCTATGGTAATTCCCTAATTTCCTTTATATAGCCATTAATGATTTTCTCTCTATTGAACTTGGAATGGCCTAATTCATTTCAAGGTCACGTACAAAGTCCTAAAGATTCCAATAAATCATTTTTCAACCTTCATTGATAGGATGATTTCATAACAATTTTTGGGTTTTTCTTTGGTCCTCCTTGAATATGATTCTCCACCTGGTAAGCCTCTTCATTCAAGGATTGTATCATACCGTCATGGGACTTCTTGATTTGTATTCCTACATATACATAATATTTTAATCCAACGCCTCTTTCCCTACACCAATTAGCATTTGTGCTTTAGACTACAAGGGTATGTAATTAGTGCTTGCATGGACCTGGGAAAACTTATCATAAAAAGGGTATCGAGAATATTGGGTTCCCTATCTACAAGATGTTCAATGTATAAAGAAATTATATCCACCTTCCCATCAAAAATAGAAGGGATTCTATATTAAAACCCAAACATGGGTTTATATTAAGCCTACCTTGTCTATTTGTCATTGGATCTTATTGATAAAGTGTTGGACTTGAATCTTAAAGCAAATATTTTCCATCCATGCTTTTTGAAAGAAATTGACATTCTTATGGAGATTTTAATGAGTGATCCAAAGATGGCTTCACTACTTAATATCTCCTTTCTGGTGCTTCTAGTATCTTGCACTAGTCATAGGGAATTTTCTATCTTAATCCATTTTTTTTTGTCTCATGAAACTCCTCATAGAATTGTTACACTCTTCCATAAGTTCCGTGTCTGGTGGTAAGCAAAATAATTGCAATGAATCCTATAGAAATCCAATTTTTGAGTGAAGAACCAAGCCCCCTGATTCTATGTTTATTTCCACTACAAATCCTTCTCTAAGGTCCATTTTGACCAAAAGTTTGAAAACCCTATAATATTCCTTAATCCACCGTTCTTCCTCCAAAGCATTGAAACACCCTAAGGGATACACTATTTCTTCCCAGGGATATTTATTCCATGGCTCCATAGGGTATCCTAGAAACATCACCCAATTTTTTTGCTTATAAAATGACTCTGAATTGGGATAAAAACTTGGTTGCCATTTTCTAGGACTTAGAATACAAGGGCATGTATCCGTTTTTTTGAAGGAGTAACTCCACATATTTACTACTTTAACCATTAAAAAATCCAACCATGGACCAACAAACAACTTAAGAACATCATATGATAAATATAAGTAGCCTATTGATGAGCCATGAAACTCTATATTTGAAGTAACTTGAGTTAATAAGGAATTCTCTACCTCATCATGGATATCATAACTTAGTTTTCTTTGATAATGGGAAACTTGAATATTGTCATTTTCCTAATGTACAAGGGAAATATCAATATCCTTCTCAAAAACTACAATTTCTCTGTCTACCTTCACAAAATGCTTCTTTGTACCTTTTCAAAGGAGTCATGGTCAAAATGATGTATCTTATTACTTCTCCAAATGTAAATGACTGCTTGTCGTGTCTCGGAGATAGATGGGAGTTAATACTTCACCATCCTTATAATAATATAGTTCGAAATTATTTACCTCTGTGACATGAATTATAGAGTGCATACCTTAGATATTAGCAAATTTAAAAACCCTAAGAGAAGTTTGTTTTTCTGCAATGTTCCCAACCCTGAATTCAAGGCAAAGGACACAAGGCAACCCAAGGGAAAGGCTGAATCAAGGTTATCCACAGTTGAAAAGGGGTAACTAAGGCTAATCGATCATGCCAACAAGGCAATAAAAAGAAACAATTACCGCCCCCCCCACCCCACTTTTTTAAAGAAATGCAAACTTCCAATGCATATTATTCTCCGAATGCACATGCAATGCAAGGTAAATGCAAGCATGAATGTAATCAAACATCAATTATCAGATCTATTAAATCGATAAAAGTCATCAATACAAACAATTCTGTAAGCTTCAATGAATAATATAGTTGGAAAAATTTACATGCTTCCATAATCAACCATATTAACAGTATTATAAATCATCTCTACTAAATGCCACTTATAGCTTTAATAACATAAACAAAACCAGATTTGAGGGTTTCCATCTACAACCATATAAACAATGATAACGTCATATCTCATGGATTCTACCTACGACCATGAAAATGAAAATAAAATCATATTCATAAGCTATCATTTACAACCACATAAACAACACCAAAAATTGATCTATAATAGAGATAAAATCATATCCACTAACTGCCATATAAAATCAGATCTACAAAAAAAAAAAAATCTATATGTTGCCATATAAACAACATATATACCACAATAACATTAGATCTACTGGATGTCACCTACATCCATAAAACAAAGGTAAAAAATCAGATCCATGAGCACATATACCTCAAAATATATTGAATAATCTCATAAATAAATACTCATCTTTTTAAAAGGGAAACTAGTTTCAACATGACAATGTTCAACCCAATCGTAAACATGCCATGCCCATGCATCTTTCAACATGACATTCAACCCCGCGTTGAGGCTATAGATCCAAATGAGAGATACAGTCAAACCAAAAGGTATGGTGCGCTCATCTCAACTACGTGAACACTACCATACAAAAACAAATGTATCTCAATCAAACATAAATCGTTTTCAATGTAACAAAAAGTGTACTAGAGACGATGTTCCAAATGAAATGGAATATGTATCATAACCCAGAAATAATTATAAATAGGTGAACCAAGACATATTATTGTTCTCTTCTCAACAACATGAGAATATCACAACTACACCTTTCTCCATCTAAACTTTCCCTTCCATCTACACTACCTAGTCAGTTGTGACTCCCCTCGATCCATAGGCCTTTAGGATATCACCACCCTCACCTAGGATTTGCGAGCTAGATCCAAACAGAGACAAGAAATGGGATACAGATGCATGTTGTGTAATAAGCATAAATAAATCTTCAATCCCCATTACAGAGTCTTCAAACCTCATTACAAGGCCTTCAAGGCTTTAACAATACCATGCATATCCTACTCGAGAGTATGTATTTCCAAGACAAGAGAGCATTCAACTGCCCTGGAGAGCTCAAAGAGAGAGAAGAAGAAGGAAAGGGGGGCAATTCAAATCATTCAATATCCATTCGAATTCCCAAGAGAGGTAACTCAAACCACAAGATGCTAACTCTAATTACTCCCAATACAACTTGAATTGGTAGAGGAGTTACTCATTCATGATTTTTCATTCCCAGAATAGAAAAATGGTGCATCAAAAGTTGGGAGTTACACTTCAAAGGGTGTTGGTTAAAAATATCTAGTGAGGGCACACTAGCGCATGAGGAGTTATAAATGATACCAAACCAAGGCCAAGGAAGGCACATTAGTCAAGAGTCTCCCACCAAACATCCAAGAGGGTGTAATAGTACTTCTGTAAACCAAAATAACAAAAAATAGGGTCCAACAAGTAATGTTAGGGAGAGAAAGAACTCCTAGTCCCCAACCTCCTCACATGTGGGATCCATGGCACCCTCATTCTCATTAGTGGTCCATGTTGGTCTAGTTATTTATTAAATAATAATAATAATTTCCAAGTATGTAGTCCTAGCACCTTGTGCCACAATAACAAAACAAATAATAACATGTGTTGGGGGCTTAACATCTGGGGTATTACATCCCCCTCCCCCTTAAAAGAATGCATCGTCCTCGATGCATATTTATTACATACATGTCGCAACAAGAAATTAAAAAAAATATGAGGGTATGTCTCTTTCATAGCATCTTCCATCTGATCCCAAGTAACATCTTCAAGAATGTAATGGGTATATTGGACCTTTAACGACCTGATCTCTCAATTCTGTAGTAACTTGCTTTTTCTACCCAATATGGAAATTAGTTGTATCGAAAGGTTCCACCTGAATCACTTTCCGATCAACCACATGATTAACATCAGGTATATACTTTTTCAACAAAGATATATAAAAAACATTATGTACTTTAATGCAAACAGAAAATGCAAGCTCATGTGCAATGTGACCTATCCTAGATAAGATCTCAAAGGGTCCACAATATCTAGTAGCTAGCTTGGAATAGTTCTCCAAGTTCAATGAGCTATTCTTGTGTCTAATTTTAAAAAAGACATGATCTCCAAATTTAAATTGTGTTAGTTCTATTATGATTTGCATAATTTTTTTTGTGCGTATTGAGTTACTTTCAAAATTTTCTTTATTCTAACCGTTTGATCTTCCATGTCCTTCAGTAGTTCCGATCCAACCATGATTCTATCCACTGGATTATCCCAACTAATAGGAGTATTACACTTCCCCCCATACAATGCCTCAAAAGGACTCATCTTCAGAGATGCATGATATCAATTATCATAAGCAAACTCTACAAAGTGTAAATAATCCTCCCACTTGGATGATTGATCCATCACATGCATTCTAAACATATCCTCAATCACCTGATTGAATATTTATGTTTAAACATCTATCTGAGGGTGGTATGTTTTACTCTTGTTCATATTTGTGCCAAATCCTTTGAATAATCATTTCCAAAATTTAGAAGTAAACTTTGCATCTATGTCTGACACTATCTTTCAGAATTCCATGCAGTCTGCAAACCTCCTTCATATAGATATCTGCAATGATATTAACTTTCAAGTTTGATGTACTAGTACTTATAGTTGTTGCATGCATCACTTATATCTTCCTACTAAGTGCATCAACTACCTTATTCTCCTTTCCTTTGATGTGCTTGATATCAAAGTCATATTCACTTAGCAATTCCATCCACCTTCTATGTCTTGCATTCAAGGTAGGATAATTAGACATGTACTTCAAACCATCATGACCAGTCCTTGGTTCAAATTTCTTATCCATCAAGTAGTGCCTCCACATATTCAAGGAATGAACGATGGTTGCAAGCTCTATATTATGAGTGGCATAATTATGTTCATGTTCTTTCATCTTTTTGGATTCATAATTGATTACGTGACCCTTTTGATTCAACACTCCACAAATGCCTTGATTACATGCATAGATGCATACTACAAATCTCTCATCAGGATATGCAATCTTTAGAGCTGGTGCATTGGTAAACATTTGCTTGAGTTTCTAAAAACTATCTTCACACTTAGAAGTCCATTCAAACTTCACACCCATCCTCTGAAAATATGTAATGGGATGAGATTATAACTTTGAGAAACCTTCAATGAACCTTCGGTAGTCACTTACTAACCCCATAAAATATATTACTTCCGATACATTCTTTGGTGTCGTCCATTCCATAATAATTCTTATCTTTTCAGGATCCACTGAGATTCCTTCTTCTAATATGATGTGACCTAATTAGTGGATTCTACTATGATATAATGAACACTTAATCAACTTGGAATACAACTGATGTTTCCTAAGTGCTTGTCTCACCAATCTTAGATTATCTTCATATTCTTCTTATGACTTGTAATAGATAAGGATTCCATCCAAGAATACAGTTACAAACTTATCCAAATACTTTCTGAAAATTCCATCATAAAAAACATGAATGTTGCTGGTAAATATGTCAATCCAAAAGGTACCACTGTAAACTCATAATAACCTTACCTGGTCTTAAATGTTGTCTCATTGATGCCTTCATTGTTAATTCTAACTTGGTGACATCCAGATCTCATATCTGTCTTTGAGAATACTTTGGATCCTCACAATTGGTCAAACAAGTCATCAATCCTTAGCAAGGGATACTTGTTTTTAATTGTTGCTTTGTTAAGTTATCTGTATTCTATACATAGTCTTAAATTTCCTTCTTTATTCCACACAAACAACACATGAGCTCCAGGACAAGGTAATAAACCGAGTCTTATGTAACATTTTTCATAATCTCTTCTAATTGCATCTGCAACTCTTTCAATTCTGGAGTACTCATTTTGTAAGGTGTTTTAAATGAAGGTAATGCACTTGGCATGAAATCAATAGTGAAATTGATATCTCTCTTAGGTAGCATTCGTGGAAATTAATTCTTGAAATACATATGCAAATTATTGTAGCACTTGGTATTCTTGTCACTCTCGTTCATTTCCTTCGTTTGGATTCTCCACATGAGCTGCATAAAAATAGTAGCATTTCTTGAATCACTTTCTCAATTGCAGAGATATGATTTGTCTCAAAGATATGGGTCTAGGTATACCTCTTACTGTCACTTGATTTCCTTCTTCATCCATACAAGTATAAGTTTTGTTGTGACATTCAAGCATGGCATAATGTGCATCCAACCAATCAATGTCAATCAATACATCATATGAACCTAAACGTATGATGTTCAAGTATGGAAAGGTATTTATACCATTCATTTCCAAATGACACTTATTTACTGTTTATGTGACCTTCCTCTTGGTACCTATAGCCAACTGCACTAGACCTGTTGTCTCAAGCTTTCTTTTCTTCAAGTAACATTTATCAACTATTTTAGGTGTAATGTAACTATGGATAGATCCAAAATCAATCATAATATCTATAGGTATATTAGAAATATTACCTATTAGCTCAATCATTCAGGACTGATGATCAACTTGTCTACCATCGAGGGATGCATAGATGCTTGGAATAGTTATTCCAACATCACGCATAGTTGTTCAAGTTTTCACAAGAAGATATTTGAGATGAGCTCATATGGAGAACCTATGTATGGTTTTTGTACTCTACGTACATTTCAGACTGCTTATTTGAGTCCATCATCAGGAGAATGTTTGGCTCACTATTAATTATGTGCTTAAGGTCATAGCTCTGGAAGAACACTACAATAAGAGACGAATTCGTGAGGCTCTGGAACTCGAAAAACACCTAATTTTTTTTAATAGGGATGATGGTTTAATTCTCAGTGAACATTGGAAACCAATTCTAAACCTTCTAAAGAAACAACAACAACAGTCGGTCAACATTAGTCTCAATAATAAAAATTAAAATTTAAAAATTAAAAATTAAAAACTAATATTAATAAAGGACATTAAGCACATAATTAATATTGAGTCAAACATTATCCTGATGATGGACTCAACTTAGTAGTCCGAAACATAGGTGGAGTACAAAAGCCATACACAGGTTCTCCATACGAGCTCATCTCAAATCACCCATAGTTTAGGCTTCTTGAATGTTGTTAATGATGCTTCCATTATGTGGACACTACCTGGAATAGTGATTATTCTTACATATCTAACATTAAACAAGTGGTCTCGTCTTTCTGTCTAAATGTTCTTCCCCTTTGGTTTTGCTTTTCTCTTGCTGATAGGAGTTATTATTGTTTTTGAATGATGGAGGCTTGAATCCTTTATTTCTCTGCTCTTGCTTGTCTCTTTTCTTATCTTTCCACTCCTTTTGATATGGAGTTTTGCTCCTATTATGATCATATAGATATTTTTTCTTCTAAATTGCATCTTTAAGGGTATTTGGTCGGTCATACTAGATCTTGTTTTTATAGGAATATGTTAGACCATTGTGAAACCTATGAATCTTCACTTTCTCATCCTTAATGAAATATGCATACTTCAAGAGTTATAGGAATATTTTCTCATAATATTTCATGGTCATGCTTCCCAACTTGAGTTCAAAGAACTCCTCCATCTTCTTTTCATAGTAGTTCTCTGAGAGATATTATTTTTAAAAGTATTTCTTGCACTTTCTTCAGGATATTATATCTTCATCAATATATTTCAGTTTGAATAGATGATCCCACAAAATGGATGTATTACTTTGCAAATGATAGATGGATACCCTTGCTTCCATGTTTAGTGTGTACTAATGCAACTGGAAAAACTTTCTAAATTCCACCAACCAATCTTTGACATCTTCACCTTTCTTTGTTTCTCCATCAAAGGTTGGGGGTTTGATTCTTCTTAGTTCTCCTAATAGTTCATTCTGTGCAAACCTTCTCTTATTATATCTTAATAAGGATATTTCAAGGATGCTTTCTAAACTTCTTGATGAATACATTTTATTCTTCACTGCAGAGGGCATATGATGAGGTATTCTTGAGGATGATCTATATCTTTCATAATCTCTTCTTGGTACAGGTCTTGATCTAGTGTCCTGATTGTTTTTTGGAGTTGTTCCTTTTGTTATTTGCAATTGTTTCAGATCATGCCATGATTTTTTCTTGAATGTGAATGATCATTTCATTATGTTCTTTGCACTTTCTTACTAAATCTTCCATATTTAAGGGTGCATTGCTTCTCTTATGTCCATTTGTCCTAGATTCTCTTCTTCCAACTCCTCTTTAGGGACGTATGGTATCTCTCCTTCTTAGAAATCCATGATCAATCTCTTGCTTTTGTAGCTTCATTTTCACTGTACTTATCGAGTCTTTGGTATTCAATGCATCAATTGGGGTTTAAAAATTGTTTTTCAATAATCACACAACATGCTCATTAATTAACTGACATAACTAAGATTGCAATGTGTTCATTATCAATCACTATTAGCAAATTTTTTTTTTTTCATTTACATAAGGGAGGTTGAAATTCTTTTATAATACATTCTTAATGCATGTACACAGGGTTATAGATCTGTAGGAGGCCCAACAGTCGTAGAGTTGAAACTTGGCTCTGATACCACTATGATGTCCCCAACCTTGAATCCAAGGCCAACAACACCTAGAAGCCCAATGGAAAGGATGAATCAAGGTTATGCATGAATGAATATGGGTAACTAAGGATAGAACAATATGCCAACATGCCAATAAAACAAAACAATCATCCCCCTCTCCCCCCACCCTGTTTAATGAAATGCAAAATTTCGATGCATATTATTTTTCAAATGCACATGCAATGCAAGGTAAGCATGAATATAATCAAACATCAATTATTAGATCTATTAAAACCATATAGGTCATCAATAAAATAATTTATGTAAGTTTCCATAAACAATATAATTTAACAGATTTATAGGCTGCCATAATCAACCATATTAACCGTATTAGAAATCATCTCTACTGATTGCCACCTATAATTGTAATAACTTAAACAAACCAAATATGGGGGACGCCGTATACAACCATATAAAGAATAATAACATTAAATATTCTATATTCCACCTACAACCATGTAAATGACAACAAAATCAAATTTATAGGCTACAATCTACAACTACATAAACAACATCAAAAACTTATTTATAATAGAGATAAATCAGATCCGTCGTCTGCCATATAAAATCATATCTACATCAATAAAATCAAATCTATTGGCTTCCATATAAACAACATATCTATCACAGTAACATCATATCTACTGGATTCCACCTACAATCATACAACATAGATAAAAAAATAGATCCATGAGCACATATACCTCATAAAATACAGTAAATAATCTCATAACAAAATACTCATCTTTTAAAAGGGCAACTAGAATCAATAGGACAACGTTCCACCAAGCCGTAGACATGCCATGATCATGGATCTTTCAACATGATAGTCACCCCCGATTTGAGGCCATAGATCCACAGGATAGGTACTCTCAAACCAAAAGGTATGGTGCGCTCATCTCAACACTGAGAACACTGCCATACAAAAAAAATTGTATCTCAGTTAAACGAAAACTATTATCAATGAAACAAAAAGTGTTATTCAGTGGAATATATTTTCAACACATAATGGGATAGGTCTAAAAACCTATAAATACTCAAAAATAGGTGAACCATAACATATTATTGTTCCATTCTCAATACCACGAGAATATCACAACTACATTTTTCTCCATCTAAAAATCCCCTTTCAATCTACTCTACCTGGTGAGTTGTGAATCCCCTCACTCCACAAGCCGTAAAGATATCACCACCCTCACCAAATATTTATGAGCTAGATCCATACAAAGACAAGCAATGGGATAAGGACTCATGTTGTTTAAGCACAGATCAATCTTCAATCCCCATTACAAGGTATTTAAACCTCATTATAAGGCCTTCAATTTTCAATAATACCATACATCTCCTACTTGAGAGCATGTATTTCCTAGATAAGAAAGTATTTCACTACATTGGAGAGATTAGAGAGAGAGAAGAAGAAGGAAATAGGGGCAATTCGAATATTTCTATAGCCATTCGAATTCCCAAGAGATGTAACTCAAATTCACTAGGGTTACTCAAACCAAAAGAGGCTAACTCAAATTCCTCCGAAGCCAAATCGAATTGGTAGAGAAGTTACTCATTCACGAGATTTCATTCCCAAAATATGTAACACACCTAATGTAACCCACCTAGAACTATTTTTTTTTAATTTTCTGGAAATACATTACTTTAAAAGTTATTGTAAAGTTTTATTTCCTTGACCAAGAATGGTCAAGGATGACTGTAATTGAATATTTTATTATTTAATAATTAAAAGAAGAGACACCTATCCAAAGACGACTGTTGAAGAGTATTCACTAACCCACTAGGAGGAATAATTTGGTGTAGAAGGAAAAAATGACAAATGGCAGCAACAACATTCACTTTCTAGTTGATGCAGGAGGAAAATTCCTTAAAATTGTGGTCATGTTCCCAAGAAAGGAGGAACTGAGAAGGTGGCTCATTAAATTAAAAACTGACCCAAATACTTAGGCAAGCACATATCCATTGAATGAGTAGGAGGCTCACTAGATACTACACACTGAAAAGTTAGGCACATAAGAGGAATTCGATGAGGGGAAAGCTAAAGTGAGTTACTCGAGTATTGACTGCAAGTGTTATAGCTGAGTTACATAGAGGAAAAAACAAGATTCTACACAGTATGTTCATCCTAGTGATTCAGTGAGAAATCTCAGTGGTCCTAAAGCAAGTAATCTTGGCTGCTTTCAGGAGATGGTTGGGAGGAACGCTCTTCTTTGGATGTTTGTCCACTTCGAAAGTTAATAGGTTCTATATTGTTTTGAAGTATTATATTTAATTTGTTTTTTGTTTATTTCTGAAGGATTTCATGAATGATAAAAGCTTCCAAAACTATTATTTGTTTTCGAATTGAAGTAGGAGAATTTTATTTCCTATAAATTATAAGTTAAATACAAGAGAAATGAATTCTACTGCTTAAATAGATTTTCATAGTAGAAATTGTAAAATATCTATTATTATTATTTAGAAAACAATATCATTTTACTAGATATAGATTCACCTAATATTAAGTATTACACATTAATAATAAATGATTATCATTTCTTTGCATTTCTTATAAACTCATACAGAAATAACAAAGAGGTTAAAACAAAGCTATCATCGACATCCTTGGTAAAGATTTCCTGTCTTTTCCTTTTTAACTGAACATGAATTCTTTTTATAGTAGGGCTTGCCCATAGTTAAACATAGTGAATTCCTCAATCAAAATTATAACCTGCCAAAAACAACAGATCTAGATTTAAGTCGCAATGGTTTTCATTCGAGGGATCGAGGCCCATAAAAATGAAAATTCATATGAATAATGACTATTACTCAGTATCGATTTCATACAGCTGAAAGGCTTATCAATTTCAAAAATGATTTAGGGATAATATTTTACAATAACAAAGGGGTAGATTCGATTTAACCACAAAATCAAACAAAATCTATAAATTATAATAGGGTTTGTATGTTATTAGAAAAAAACAAACTCAACAAATTTTTGTAAGACATTCGAGGGTTGTGTTCTCTATCTAAGGATTAACACAGGTCGAGGTTTCGAGGCCTGTAAGGTTAAATTTCCAGGTAATATATTTAATAAATGAAATCTACAGTGAAAGGACCCTAGTTATAGAAACAAAACCTAGAAACATTTTGGCAATGACGACACCTTATGTTCGAACTTAGCATCAACAAAGAAAACACTGTAACCACTTTGAAAACCAAAATGACATCTTTTTAACAAAAGCATGGATACAGTAGTTGTAACCAAGCAAACAAAAATTCATTCACATAATAATAAAGAATATATCAATTACAGAGTAGTGCTGAGAGCTAATCGAAGGATTAAACAAAATAGAAGCGAAAATAACAATGACTGTATTGCCTATAAACTCTGCTAAAAGTTTATAGTAAGAGTTCCAATAATTACAAACGATCGTAATACAACTTCCCACACAAACTCCATGGTTTGTAAATAAAAATGGGGACTTAAAAATACTATCTCCCCTATCATAGGCCGAAGGATTTTAAAAACAACATTTATCTCTTCCATTAACGCTGTAGAGACAAAAACACGAGAGCATTCACCATCAAATAGAGGGGGCTCGTACAAAGCCTTGTATCTCCCAAACAAAGCCAAACCAAAAGAAGACTTTGTTCCAAATTTCCTTTATCATTCACACCATATACCGTCAAGGACCATAGGGTTTCAAGGAACATAGGTCTTACCAGGACCCTTCGGTGCCAGGTGCCCTCGACCCAAGCTCACTCATTCAAGCCAAGAAACAATTGAGACCTCCTACCAGTTAAACAATTGACAGATGTTAAACCTTGGCATTTTGACATTTTAAAATATTTTTGCAACAAACTAAAAACAAAATTTACGAAGGACCAACTTACGTTCAACTTCGACATCTCTGCGAAAGAACCTGTGGCAGCTCGAGTGCATCTTTATCGTTTTCCTCATACCACCACGCCAACCCTACTAGCCTCAGGTCAGTTTTATTCTATGCTTTGAGTGTCTTCCACTCTCAACAAATGATCCGAAGGAATTGAACTCTGGTAGGGCCAAGAGCCCTCGACAATTCTCACCAGTTCAAAAAACATAACCAACCCTTTGGCATTTGAAAGGGTTTTAATCCTAATCCAGCTGGATGGCACCACGAGCCCTTCACATGGGTACTTTAACCTTTTTACCTACCTTCACGTTGATCAAAATCCGTTACCCACTCTCTATAGTTGGGAGTGAACTCGTTGTAGTCATTTTTTTATCATCTTGGTGTTTATTACCTTTGGCTCGTTAGTGGTTTTGGAGAATTATAATATCCCACATGCAATATGTGAGAGTAATTCCTCCTCATCTCTTAGTATATAATAGGGTCAAGTGAGTCTCTACATATCATGTATTCTTGATGTAGTAGTGGTACTATTGTGACATTGTTGTACATCATCTATATTCTTTGGGGTATTTGTGCTTTGCTCTCTTGTAAGATTGGAGAAGACATTCTGGAGACAATAGAATACTACCTTCTCGTAGATGTAACCCATCAGGGTGAACCACGTATATCGCTGTTCTCTTGTCCTTTTCTTTTCATGTTCTTATCTTTTATGATATGTTGTTGGTTGCTTAGATAGGTTAACTAGTTTAGCTTGACTCTACTATTTTAACATGGTATCTGAGTGGGTTGCTATGATCTAATACCTTCTATAGCTTTCAATCAATAACGATTATCATTTGAGCATTGTCATTTTGTTGTAGATTTACTTTTTATCTGATAGCCATTAGGCTTCTCTTCATATCTGGGCATATTTATGCATTTTTTTTACCCTAACCCTAACTTGTTGTGTAAGATTTTTGCATAATTTTTTCAAGGGTTTCTTGATGTTTTTTTGTAGATTTACGTGATTTCGGGGCTCTCCTCAAGGAGATCTTTCTTTCGATTATAAAAATGACAGTTATAAAAAATGGCCGTAACTTGGTCATTTTTTATTGGAATGTTTATTATAACCTGTTTTTGGAATTGGAAATGCCATTATGGATCCACTTATTGCACTAGAACAGAAAACTGAGTATTTTTGGGCTTCCTTTCGGTAATAAAAATGACAGTTATACAAAAGGGTTGTAACTTGGTCATTTTTTACCAGTTTTTTTATTATAACCTATTTTTAGAATTGGAACAACTATTATGGATCCAATTGTATGGCCAGAATAGAAAACTGGGCATTTCTTCTAGGCTTCTTTTCGGTAATAAAAACAACAGTTATAAAAAAAGGGCCGTAACATGGTCATTTATTACCGGATTTTTTATTACAACGTATTTTTAGAATTGGAACAACCATTCGACATCCACCTACGCGACCATAACAGAAGACTGATCTTTTTTGGGCACATTTTTTTCATAGGGTTTATTAGGGTTTCTTATTTCTTGACAAAATTTCACTCATTATGACTTCCGAAGTAGCTTCAGTTCTTGAATTAGTTGGTTCTAACCATATTTCTTGGAAGAGAAAGATGATTGATGTTCTTAGGAGTAAGAGTCTTTGGAGTCTAGTTAATGGTGAACACAAGACACCTATTGCTGCTGATGATTTGGCTATATGGGAAGCTAAAAGTGATCAAGCAAGGGGGCTTATTGGTCAAACTGTTGCAGATAGTCTTCAGGTAAGTATTGAGGCAGAAGACATCCCAGTTCAGGTATGGCAAATTATTTCCTCTTTTTTTGATAAATTTGATGATGTTTCTGCATATTATCTTGAAAATAAGATCTTTAACCTCGAACCTGTTGACTTTGAAAGAGTTGAGTTATATCTTACTGAATTGAAAAAATTAAATGAGAAATTAAATAGTTGTGGTAAATATTACAAGAAAACTGACACTGCTCTTATTATTCTTGTAGAACGTAAAATTCCATCTTATTTTGATATGTTCATCCAAACTAGGAATAGAGCTCTAGAATTGTCTCAAAGTAATACAAAGTAAACTTTTGATGATTTTTTTAAAGGATTGACCAATGAGCAAGAAAGGTTAATTGTATTAGGACAACTCACACCTAATAAAGCTCTAACTACACTTAATAAGAATCTTAAGAAAAGTTTTAATAATGCTAAAGGTTATAATCCTTCTAATACTAATTCTAGACATGCTTCTCATGCTTCTAATGAAAATAGTAAACAGAAGAAAGTGTATGATCCTTGTAAACATTGTGGTAAAATTAGCCATCCTGAAAAGAATTATTTTAAAGAAAACATTTTAATGGATAAAGCCAAAAAGAAAAGCTTTATGTACATCTGTTGTTTTTCCTAATAATTCTTCTTCTACCGTGGAATGTGTTAACACTCTGTTTTTCAACAATCTATTTGTAAGCCTGAGAGGAGTTCGAGGATGATCCCATTCCTTTGAAAATTGTGTGAACTCCCTTCAGGTTATTAGAGGTGCAAGGTAAAGAAGAAAGCGACAGGTGTGCTGAAAGCATTAATGGGACTCAAGATCAAAGGTTGAGGTTGATCGGATGGTGGATCAATGGCTCCAAAATATTTCGCGTAAGTGGACATGCTCGACCAAAACCACTTTTCCGGATTGCGAAATGGGTTAAAGGTCAAAAAGATTATACGGCAGAGATGGGATCCGAGTAAGATCTATGATCTCAGTCAATTTTGCAAACCACACTTGTGCGGGTAAATCTACGATCCCAAATCGTGAAAGAATGGTACCTGTTGCGAAGATCAACGGTCGCGACAAGAAAGAAAAGAGATATACGGCCACAGTTTATTTCGCAATGCAAACTAGCGAGGTGGAATACCGAGATTTCTCATTGCGAAAAGTAATGGGGCCCACTCATATCTACGGCTACATAAAAGGTTGGTTGTCATCGACGGTTGAGAACACGTCACGATCTGAAACTACCCGTGGTATCCAGAGGAGAAAATTTGGCGGCAGAAATAATGGGACATGGACAGTGGACATGAAAGATCCCTCAAATTGGATGGCTAAGAATACTTCCAGGGTACAAGTTTCACATCTAGTGCAAAGATGACAGCGGAGGAGACATTCACACGTGTAATCTGTGTCCTTGCAGATTGGCCAATTTCTCTAACGCCATTCGAGATAGGACTAAGGTGAAAGTCATGTCCAACGACGTTAATTTCCCTGGCTCATAGGTTTGGTACGTGGTTCACTTAGAAGGAAGTAGTAAAGTCTTCAACACCACCCCTGGGATCTCCACTTGGCTGCTTTGTCATGGGTGAGGAGAGGGTCAAACGCACACCCGGCTGCATGGCCTACAAGAAAACCCTCCTCGTGGGAGGAAGAAAACGGTACAAGGATGATAAGCCTCTTAAGTCGTTTATCATCACCAAGTGCATGACCACCCTTTTTTCGAGCTCCTCCTATAACAGTGTTACCAGACGAAGGATGGGTCGGGAAAATGATCGGGCAACGGATTCAGGTCTTCTTGTCAGCCTTTGAGCGACATAGTGTGGAAGAAGCAGGCTAGTCAAAGAGACAAAAAATATATATCCGAAGCGGCTCGAGTGGACAACTGATCGTCAACATGCAACATGGAGATCGCTTTCACGAAATGGAGATGAAGAAAACTCTATGCTGTTAGCCTGCGTTATCACGCGCTGCATCTCCATAATTGTTTGTTTATATTTGTAAAACATGGTGATAGTTCCACTCTCCAGACTGTTGACATCTGATTGTGACTTGCAACAATTTTCTTTTTAATAGTCTCAGCATTAGAATAGTATAAATACACTCCCGATAGAGGGAGATGGGAGTTGGTCAGATTGGGAAACTTTCTAGGGCTGAGGCTCTCCGTTGTAAATAAGATCCGATGCCTGTGTTATGAATAAAATTGCAGAAGAAGTGTTGTTTCTCATGACAGAGATTCATGTGTCGTTGCTTCTTCCAATATGTATTTTCCTTTATGTAAAATGTGCTTCTTGTTTTCATTCCAGTTTGTTGATTGCTTTCATGTCTGCAACTTAGTGTATAACAGTTAGGAATTCATACTTGCTATGCTCTGGCTATTGTTTTAGACATTTATCAAGTTTTCTTCTAAAATTGTGTGGAATTCATCTAGCTAGTGCTCTACGCGATGGGCTGTTCTTTCTCTTCCTCTAACCACCCGTGAAATAGCTCCTGATTGCAAGATTGATGGCTACCTTGCCTTTATTTCCAACCCCACGTCTTTCTTTCCCTCATGCAAATGTTCCCTATTTAGGTTTTCAACTCCATTACCAATGGTCCCTTGCCCCGATAATCCCATTTGCATCTCACCTTAATACACGTTGTCTAATTCAGGATTCTAGCCTCCTGACCATCCTTGATTGAATATCTTATGTGGAGTAGACTCCGAAGACAAGTGAGAGATCCCTCTCTGATTGCGTAGGACTGGAGGCATAATCTAAAGTGGTTATGCTGCTACCCAGGAGCGGGCCTTCCGCAACCTTTGGGCTCATTTCCGGTGCTAACAAACTGGCGCTATTGCCGGAGATGAAATTGAAGATCATCCCTAGGAAGAACAATAGAGATTCAAAGGATAAAGAATTTCTGTGGGAAAACAGAGATTCTTACATGTGAAAAAGGTTGTATTATTTTCCCTGGCGACTCCACTGAAAGATTCTGGAAGGTGACTCCACTGGGAAGACTGGTGGTCAGAAAGACAGAGACAGGGAGAGGTCTCAAACCTTCCCTGGATTCAAATGAAAGGTTTAGATCTTACTGTTGATGGTGAACAATGGTCAGACAATAAGAATGTCATGTCTCTTTTCACTTGGCGATTCCATCTGTGAAGGATCCATTCTTCATAATGTTCTATGGCAACTCCACTATCAAACGAAGCTGCAAAGTTTGAGGAGCTGATTCAGTTTCTCCACCATCAAGATGACTTCTTGGGTTGCAAGGTATGCTCCTATGAATCTTTCTGCCATTCTTGGTTATCCAAATAAAATACCTTTGGTAAATTGGCAAACATATCTTCCAAGATTCAATGACGAAAAGGGTGATGATGCTGCCATTCATTTATTTAGATTTCATAAGCATATACATAAGCTGGGAGTGGGATGGCATGAAGATTATTTAATGAAACTGTTCATGTTTAGTTTAGAAGGATATGCAAGGTCTTGGTATGAGGGATTGCCAGTAGGGAGTTTATCCTCCCTTAAAGACTTTCATACAATATTTCATGAACATTTCAAAAGGCATTATCCTTCTTTCTTGTTACTGCAAGATTGTTGCACACACGATAGAGAGTTCATTGAAAATGTGAAAGATGAGTGTGGTGATGATCAGTATTTGAATGAAGAGGTTTTAGAGATATTACATGAATATTCAGCTCAAAAAGAAAGACAATCCAATTTCCATGATATTCAAGAAAACTCTCAGCAGTCAGTATTTTCTTCCTTGGTTGAAGTTGACATAGACCAAAGCTCTGTTTCAACCAGTTATATCTCTCTTCCTGAAACTGATGATGATTTGCAGCATTCTTGTCATTCTTTGTGTGACCAAGAGAGATGTTGGGACTACCAATCAGATCCTTCCTCATATTATTCAACTTCCAAATTTTGGTTACAAGAAGATGCCTCCCCTTCTCAATCAGAAAATTCCTTTTCGCAACAACAATCTCCTTGAAAGTTACAATGATTGTGTGATTGATTACACAGAAGATGATAATTCTGGAAAATCTCAGTCTTGTAGTCCCTCCACATGTTCATTTTCTGAAGAATGCAATCATCTTGTCACAATTTTTGTGAGTGAAGAAAATTTCATTGCAATCCAAGATCAAAAGTATGAAAACATAATGGAAACTAGACATGTTGAAGATCACTGTTTGTCGTTGTGTTTTCCTTCATTTGAGTGGTTAAAAAAGATATTTAAAGTTTCTGATCACAAACAGAAATTTGATATTGTAGATGAATGTATAAATTTCCTTGGAATGGATGATGAAAGAGAAGGGTAGTTATGCAATCAATCCCAGCCTTTAGAAAAACCAGCAGTATGCAATGAAGAGTTGAATAACGAAGAAGAAGATGGGGGTTCTCAAATGGATGTTTCTTTTTGTTTTCAAATTCATAATTTTTTTCTCAAGAAGAAATCTATTTGCTCGATCCTATTGAAGAAATGAATGATGTTTCTGCTGAAGCATATAAAGAATATGGAGTTTTAAAATCAAAAAGTTTAGATGAAGTTGTGGATGTCTTGCCTGGAAATTGTCACGTGTTTTCCTTTCATGGTCCTTTTGAAAATCAGTTTGATAGCGTGCAAGGGAATTTACAGTTGGGACAACCTTCTCATGGTAAGAAAATGACGGAATTTTTTGAAGGCTGTCATGTTTTTTATGATCTAGTGGCAGAGTACATGGAGAATCTTGGTAGTGGTAATGGCTGGTTATATCTCTACTGTAAAGATCAATTTCTTTAATATAACTTTGTGCCATTAGGTCTTTCAGTTCTTTTTTTTATCAAGCATGAAGAAAAAGTTGGTTTATGGGATCATTTGCTTGAGTGGCTTCATTGGAAGTCATATTTTGCTTGATTGGGCATTTTTGCTCGGTTAAGTAGGATAGGTAGGTATGAATATTATCGACAGGGGCAAGCATTTCTTTTAGCAGTTTTTAGTGCAGTTCAGGTCTGCAGTTACGACTGTCTTCAATTTTCAGAATGTGGATAGGTGATAGGTGACAGGTTGAAAGAGTGAGATTTGTTTGTAGAATGGTTTCAGTTGGTGGTTCAATTCAGAACAAGTTGAGGATTTCAAAGAAAGGTTGAAGGCAACCCAATGGTTTTGGCACTTGGTCTACATGGGTTCTTTGCTACCTCACTAGAAGGATAACATCCCTCGTGGAGCCAGTTGTTAACAATCCATTTTTCAACAATCTATTTGTAAGACTGACAGGGGTTCGAGGAGGATCCCATTCCTTTGAAAAATTTGTGTCAACTCCCTTCAGGTTATCAGAGGTGTAAGGTAAAGAAGAAAGCAACAGGTGCGCTGAAAGCATTAATGGGACTCAAGATCTAAGGTTGAGGTTGATCGAATGGTGGATCAATGGCTCCAAAACATTTCATGCAAGCGGACATGCTCGACCAAAACCAGTTTTCCGGATAGCGAAATGGGTTAAAGGTAAAAAGAATTCGACGGTAGAGATGGGATCCGAGTCAAATCTATAGTCTTAGTCAATTTCACAAACCACACTTGTGCGGGTAAAGCTGCAATCCCAAATCGTGAAAGAATGGTACTGATTGCGAAGATCAACGGTCGCGGAAAGAAAGAAAAGAGATCTACGACCATGGTTTATTTCTCAATCCAAAATAGCGAGGTGGAATACCGATATTTATCATTGCGAAAAGTAATGGGGCCCACTCAGATCTACGGCTGCATAAAAGGGTGGTCACGATCGATGGTTGAGAACATGTCACAATCTGAAACTGCCCATGGTATCCAGAGGAGAAAATTTGGTGGCATAAATAATGGACGTGGACAGTGGACGTGAAAGATCCCTCAAATTGGATGGCTGAGAGGAGTTCCAGGGTACAGGTTTCACATCCAGTGCAAAGATGATAGCGGAGGAGACGTTCACACATGTAATGTGCGTCCTTGTAGATTGGCCAATTTCTCCAATGCCATTTGGGATAGGCCTAAGGTGAAAGTCATGTGCAGCGACGCTAATTTCCTCGGCTCACAGGTTTGGCACGTGGTTCACTTAGAAGGAAGCAGTAAAGCCTTCAACACCACCCCTGGGATCTCCACTTGGTTGCTTTGTCGTGGGCGAGGAGAGGGTTAAACGCACACCCGGCTGCATGGCCTGCAAGAAAACCCTCCTCATAGGAGGAAGAAAACGGTACAAGGATGATAATCCTCTTAAGTAATTTATCATCACCAAGTGCATGGCCACCCTTTTTACGGCCTCCTCCTATAACAGTGTTACCAGACAAAGGATGGGTCAGGTAAATGATCGGGCAGCAGATTCGGGTCTTCTTGTCAGCCTTTGAGTGACATAGTCTGGAAGAAGCGGGCTGGTCAAAGAGACAAAAAAGATATATCTGAAGCAGCCCGAGTGGACAACTGATCGTCAGCATGTAGCATGGAGATCACTTTCATGAAATGGAGATGAAGAAAACTTTGTGCTGTCAGCCTATGTTATCACGCACTGTGTCTCCATAATTGTTTGTTTATATTTGTAAAACATGTCGATAGTTCCACTCTCCAGACTGTTGACATTTGATTGTGACTTGCAACAATTTTCTGTTTAATAGTCTCAGCATTAGAATAATATAAATACAATCCCGATAGAGGGAGATGGGAGTTGGTCAAATTGGGAAACTTTCTAGGGCTGAGGCTCTCCATTGTAAATAAGATCCGATGCCTGTGTTATGAATAAAATTGCAAAGGAAGAGTTGTTTCTCATGATAGAGATTCATGTGTCGTTGCTTCTTCCAATATGTATTTTCCTTTACGTGAAATGTGCTTCTTTTTTTCATTCCAGTTTGTTGATTGCTTTCATGTCTGCAACTTAGTGTATAACAATTAGGAATTCATACTTTCTATGCTCCGACTGTTGTTTTAGACATTTATCAAGTTTTCTTTTAAAGTTGCGCGGAATTCATCTAGTTGGTGCTCCGTGCGATGGGTTGTTCTTTCTCGTCCTCTAACCACCCGCAAAATAGCTCATGATTGCAATATTGACAGCTACCTTTCCTCTGTTTGCAACTCCACGTCTTTCTTTCCCTCATGCAAATGTTCCGTATTCAGGTTTTTGACTCCATTGCCAATGGTCCCTTGCCCCGATAATCCCACCTGCATCTCACCTTATTACACTTTGTCTCATTCAGGATTCTGGCCTCCTGACCATCCTTGATTGAATATCTTATGTGGAGTAGACTCCGAAGACAAATGAGAGATCCCTCTCTGATTACGTTGGGATGGAGGCACAGTCTAAAGTGGTTCTGCTGTTACCCGGGAGTGGGCCTTCCGCAACCTTTGGGCTCATTTCCGGTGCTAACAGAATGGATAATGGATTTTGGTGCATTTAAACATGTTACTGGTGATGCTTCTTTATTTACTTCCTATGACAATCATAAACACATATCTCAGAAAGTTTCTATAGGTGATGGTAAACAACTTTCCGTAATTGGTTTTGGTAATGTTAATGTTACTAATGGTTAATTGGAAGATGTTTTTCATGTTGAACACATGCGCATTAACTTATTTTCTATTTATCGTGCTTGTAAAAAATGGTTTAAATTTGAATCATGGTCTGACAAAGATGTTCTTAAAGATATCAATCAAAATTTCAAAGTAGTTTCTTCTGGTCCTGTTGATCATACTGCTGGTCTATATAAATTTGCTGGTTTTAACTCAACTAAAAGACAACCTTTTTATTCCTTTGTTGCCCACACTGATGAACAAATTAAATTATGGCATGAAATATTAGGTTATTTGAATTATGGTAAAATGAAATTGTTAACTAAAATGGTACATGGATTGCCTCATATTTCTTCTACTAACGATGTTTGTGAAGGTTGTGTTCTTGGTAAACATCATAGAGAAATGTTTGAGAAAGGTAAAGCTTTGCGTGCTAAAGAACCTTTACAATTAATTCATAGTGAAATTTGTGGTCCTCTTGAAATTCCCTCTTTATCTCGTATAGTCTATTTTCTTACTTTTATTGATGACTTTAGTAGAAAATCATGGGTTTATTTCTTGAAAAATAAAAGTGAAGTTTTCAATATTTCAAATTTTTAAATCTTTGGTTGAAAATGAGTCTGGTAAGAAGATTAAGACTTTAAGATCAGATAATGGGGAGGGAATTTGTTAAGAATGAATTTGAAGTTTTTTTTATCCAAACATGGTATTCAACACCAAAATACTGTACCTTACACACCTCAACAAAATGGTGTTGCTGAAAGGAAAAACAGAACTTTAGTTGAAATGGTTAGATGTATGCTTTATTCTAAATGATTACATAAATTTTTTGGGCTGAAGCTATAAGTTGTGCAAACTTTATTTTAAATCGAGTTCCTACAAAAGTCGTTAAGCATGTTACCCCCGAGGAAAAACGGAATGGTCAGAAACCTGATTTTAATAACTTTAAGGTGTTTGGTTGTGAATGTTGGCCTCATATTCCTGATGATAAATGAAACAAGTTAGATCCCAAGTCTCACAAATGTATATTCATTGGTTATTCTGAGGATTCTAAGGCTTACATGTTATTTGATACCTCTACTCAGAGTGTTATTATCCGAAGGGATGTTCACTTTGCTGAAGTATCTTCACCACCTAAGTCTGTCGAACATCATGTTACACTGAATATCCCATTGTCTCCTGTTACTCCTATCTCGATTTCTTCTTCCAATTCTGTGCCTGTTGTTGATCCTAGTTTACCCTTTTCTTCAAGTATTCCACTTGAATGTACTGAAGCTGAAGAAACTTATGTTTCCTCTAACCTTCCTGTTTGGGCCCGAAAAACTCTTGAATCTGTAGGTAGTGAGGTCGGTAACCCTCCCGACCCTTGTAGAACTAGATCTAACTTTTCCCTTATGACCAAAGTTTTGGCCATAGATGATCCTACCTCTTATGCTCAAGCTCAAGGTAAACCTCAATGGAAACAAGCTATGACTGCTGAGTATGAGTCTCCTATGAAGAACATGACTTGGTCTCTTGTTCCTCTTCCTATTGGTAAGAATTTAGTTGGTTGTAAATGGGTTTATAAAACTAAGTTCACTGCAGAAGGATAGATTGAAAAGTATAAAGGTAGGTTAGTTGCAAAATTTTTTAATCAACATGAAGGTATAGATTATAATGAAACTTTTGCTCATGTTGCTAAAATGAATACAATAAGAACCATTTTATCTATTGCTTCATCTTATAAATGATAAATACACCAAATGGATGTTAAAAGTGATTTTTTAAATGGTGATCTTAATGAAGAAATTTATATGCAACAACCTCCTGGTTTATTAATGCTGAATAATCAAATTTAGTATGTAAATTACATAAGTCTTTATATGGTCTTAAACAAACACCTAGGGCTTGGTATGATAAAATTGATGCATATTTTTTGAAGAATGGTTTTAAGCATTGTACATCTGATCAAATCTATATGTTTAGGACTTTGGTACTAATATTCTCATTGTTGTTTTATATGTAGATGATCTAATCATCACAAGCAACCATCTTAGATTAATTCAAAATCTAAAAAGTGATCTTCAAAAGAAGTCTGAAATGACTGACCTTGGTTTATTCCATTATTTCTTGGGTCTTCAAATCTGGCATATGGCAGATGGTATGTTTCTCTCTCAGCTGAAGTATGCTATAGACTTGTTGGCTCATTTCCATATGGGTGATTGTAAATCTGCTCCTATTCCATTTCAGTCTGGTGTAAAGTTAACTATTGAGTGTAACACACCACTTGTTGATGCTACTCTTTATCGTCAGCTTGTAGGCAGTTTGATATAGGGTGAATCCGCGGACCTGGGTAACACTTTTTGGAAAGCGCATTTCGGCAAAAACAGAAAAACGCACCTCGGTCGAGGGCTTGTTAAACCCTCGACCGAGGTCTTAATATCTCGACCGAGGTTTTATCAAGCCCTCGACCGAGGTTTTGTTCAGCCCTCAACCGAGGTATTTATTAACCCTCGGTCGAGGTATTAAAACCTCGACCGAGGGTTAATAAATACCTCGGTCGAGGTATTGCAATTAATTAATTTAATAGATACCTCGACCGAGGGTTTGTTAAACCCTCGATCAAGGGCTTTACAAACCCTCGGTCTAGGTTTCGTTAAGACCTCTA
>LPNX010607726.1:1061458-1086792 GCA_001517045.1 Pseudotsuga menziesii
CTTAACTCATAGCCAACCAAATCTCTCTTTTTCCGTCAGTTTGGTTTCTCGGTTCATGCAGCAACCTCATCAAAGTCATTGGAAAGAAACCAAGAGGATTCTGAGATATTTACAGGGGACATTACACTATGGTGTTTTTTATTCGAGTAGTACTACAGTTTCACTCTCTGGTTACACAGATTTTGATTGGGCAGGTGACAGTTTTGATGGACGGTCCACTGCAAGTTATGCATTTCGACTTGTTTCAGGTCCAATTTCTTGGTCAAGAAAGAAGATGATGACTCTTTATTTATATTCATGTGAAGTAGAATATATAGCAGCCAAAGAAGCAACTAAAGAAGTAGTTTAGTTATGGCATGTTCTTACAGAGCTTGGTCTCGCTCCGAAATCATCCACTGCGTTGAAATGTGACAATCAGGGTGCAATCCAACTTGCTTATAATCTGGTATATCACTACAAGACAAAGCATATCGACCTTGACACTCATTACATTCGCGGGCTTATGGCAGATGGTATTCTTTGTCTTTAGTATTGTCCTACCAAGCAGTAGGTAGTAGATATCTTCACCAAATCCTTCATCGAGGTGAAGCTTGTGCATCTTTTTTCCTTGCTTGGAATGCAGGAAGTTGTCATCAAGGGGAGCAGTATTGACTCCTTCCTTCCTTAGTGTTAGTGTGGACCCTTCTCCCAACCATTATTAAGGGGGAGTGTTGGAATATATTATATTCCTTGGAAGGTAATAATGTTTTTGTATTATGTCGGAAGTTGTCTACAATCTTATGTAAAAGAGTAATACATTTAACCCATAGTTATATGGTGTTGCATTTACTTGTGTAGAGTATTTGTCCATGGTATTGTATTAAGAAATGTTATTTTGGAGAATTATATTATCCCACATGCAATATGTGAGAGTAATTTCTCCTCATCTCTTAGTATATAATAGGGTCAAGTGAGTCTCTACATATCATGTATTATTGATGTATTAGTGGTACTATTGTGACACTGTTGTACATCATTTATATTCTTTGGGGTATTTGTGCTTTTCTCTCTTGTAAGATTGGAGAACTAGACATTCTAGAGATAATAGAAGACTACCTTGTCCTGGATGTAACCCATTAGGGCGAACCACGTATATAAGTGTTCTCTTGTCCTTTTCTTTTCTTGTTATTATCTTTTATGATATGTTGTTGGTTGCTTAGATAGGTTAACTAGTTTAGCTTGACTCTACTATTCTAACACTAGTAACACTAGCATCAAACTAGGGTTTGTAAGCACAAGGATTAGAATGTTAAACCATGACGAATCCATCCTTATGGAAATACAAGATAAGCACACAAACTGTAACATACGACAAGGAAGGGTTGACACATCAACTTTTGAAAACAAGTAATTTTATCATAAGACTTCAAAGCATGTATACTAGTATAGTGTTATATGATTTATAAATGGAGTTATTATATTCAAGCTATTAAGTATCAGATTTTCATAGAATTTCGTTGTAGGCTAAGTACTAAGTTTATATGGGATGTAGGGATTATAATAATTCTTAAAAGCTACAAGAATCTAGGTTAGGTCTTAAATTGATATAAACACTCCATAACAAATTCTTTTTTTTTTATGGAATTTTTGAGTTGTTACATGTATGGTATTTTGAGTTGTTACATGTGGTATCAGAGCATGGTTTCAAACACTAGGATTGAAGTTTGGATCAACTCACATGCTCAATACAAAAACAGGAAAATAAAATACCGACTTATGTCTAAAAATTGTTATGTACAGAAATATAAATCTTTATTTTGCAGGAAATGGAAGTAGTAGAGGCATCTGTCGAGGATGGATCACATCAAAATGAACAAAATAATCCATATAATTTATACGTGGAACTAAATGATCACCCATCTAAATTACTTCAAACTGTAAAATACTTAAAGGCTGAACTGCAGAATGTTAAGGAAGATAATGAAATAATCTTAAGAGCACAGTAAGAATTAAATCAAGTATTGCTGGATAAATTACATAATGAAGGAAATGATAAAAGAAAATAACTTGAATATGAATCTATAACTATGCCTTACAAGCGTAAATGCAAAATGTTAAAATTCTATGATAATGAAAATAATTCTTCCTCAGAAATTAATGTTAGGTCACATAGAGAGAAACATAAATATTCTAGTGAAAGTAGTGATAGTGACAACAACCCTAAAAAGAGAAAATATAAACCTTACGAAGAAATTTCAGGAGAGTTTAAAAAGATAAAAACCCCAATGTTTAATGGTGAGGTGGAAAAATGAGAAGAAGTCGAGGCATGGTTGTCTGGGATGAAAAGGTATTTTCAAATCTATAATTACTCAGACAGGCTGAAAGCTAAAATGGATATTTATAACTTAACTGGAAAAGCTAATATACGGTGGCATGATATACAAAGAGTGAAAAACATTAGAGAAAATTATGTAACTTGGAGTACTTTTAAGAAATGCTTTAAAAGAAAATTATTGTCTAAACAATAATACGAAGAAAGGGCTATGAAATTTTACGATCTTAAGCTAGGTTCAATATTTATGAAGGAACTAAGTAGTAAATTTTTAAGTCTATTACTATGTGTACCTTATATCATCAATGAAAATCCTAAGATACAGAGGTTTCTAAGCTGCTTACCTCTTAGCTTCAAGGACATAATTGAATACGACAATCCAAAAAACCTTGAGGAAGCAATGAGGAAGGCTAACTTCTGTTATGAACAAAGCATAAATAAAAGAGAAGGTGTACCTAACTAGAAGGTTAAAAGAACAAATAATTTTGAACAAAGAATAAAAATATTTAAGTCCAACAAAAATTTCAGAAATAATTCCCGAAACTATCCTAAGAATACTTATCAGGGGACAAACTTTAAAAGTAATACACAACAGAATTTTATAGTAGCAAAGAAGATAGACATACCTAACAATCTTGTTAAAAATAATGAACAAAGAGAAACTGTAAAATGTTGGGATTTTCAGGGACCTCATTATGCGAAGGACTATCCAAACAGGAAGAGGAATTTTAGCAATGCACATACAATACAGGAAGAAGCAACTATTGGTGACGTCGCGAACGAGATGCATAGAATCAATGCAACCTTGGAGAATCGACATGATGATCACCAAACATATATGGTTGAAATAGAAGGTATGATAAAGAATAAACCCATTTCTATTTTGATAGACCCAGGTGCTAGTTTAAGCTGTGTCACCTAGTATAGCAGAAAGTTGTAATTTGCATTTGAAAAGGTTGGAAATTTTTTTCACTGGTTCAGTTAGCTACAGGAACCAAGAGAAAGGTAGTTAGCTATGTTGAAGATTCTGAAATGTTTATGAGTTGATTCAAAACTCAAGTGAAATTAAATGTATTACCTCTAGGATCATATGATGTTTTAATAAACATGGATTGCTTGGAAAAACACAAAGTAGTTTTAAATTGCTTGACAAAACATTTACATGCTTAGATGAAAAAGGAGAAACAGTTCTAGTGAAAGGAATACCTAGGAAAGTTTCTGTTAGGCAGATTTCAACTTTATAAATGAAAAAGTTTGTACGTAAAGGTTGCAAAGTTTTTGTTGTACGTGTAATGAATGATGAACACATGAATAAAGAAGATAAGTTAAAATTTGATGATATACCAATTTTAAAAGAATTTTCAAGTGTATTCCCAGAAGAAATTCTAGGATTAACTCCGAAAAGAGAATTGGATTTTACTATTGAATTAATACCTAGATATGTACCCAATTCAAAGGCTCCTTACCGGATGCATATCCTAGAACTTAATTAATTAAAACTACAACTACAAGAGTCAACAGATAAAATTTACATAAGGCAAAGTGTATCCCTTTGGGGAGCACCTGTCTTATTTGTTAAAAAGAAAGACGATACCTTATGCTTATATATAGATTATCGTCAGTTAAACAAGATGACAATTAAAAAAATATATCCATTACCTCGCATAGACGATTTTTTCGATCAGATACGCATAGCAACGATATTCTCAAAGATAGACTTGAGATCTGGATATCATCAAGTCAGAATTAAAGATGAAGATATATTTAAAACGATATTCAGAACCCGTTACGGGCATTATGAGTTTGTAGTTATGCCATTTGGGCTAACGAACCCTCCAACATCTTTTATGTGTTTAATGAACAGTGTCTTAAGTAAGTATTTGGATAAATTTGTAGTTGTATTTATCGATGTGTTACGGAGAGAAATTCCTATGGCTTGGGGTACCACAACAGACAGCTTTGACTCCAGAAATCAATCTTTCCCAATATGCAATAGAAATAAAATGTCTAACACTAAAGGATCAGACCTCGTACCTTATTCTAGACGGTTGAAGTAGATCCCCATTGAGCTTTCCAATCTTCAGCTTGAATTGATATAATACTTCCTCAACAACAAGTAAACAATACAAGCATACTATATATCATGGTGTTAGATCTATTCTAGCATATATAATCAATAATGTAAAAGCATTTGACATATTCCAATGGATACAATATTCATTCAAATACACATTACTGGATAGGAAAAGATATTTCTATTAATATGAATTAGAGATTACAAGTGACAACCTCTGATGGCACGTCTGCAAACCGGAGAAACTGAATCCCCCACTTGGGCCTCCACCACCTCAATCCTCCATCTCACGATAGCAAGCTCACTAGCAAAAGGCAAGCTTGGGAAGAACACAACAGTGCTCCAAAGGGACAAAGGGATGCAGACTCAAGCATAAATTCCGGCAACAATGGACTATAATTTCGTTGCTTTCAATCTCTCTATATGCCTTCAATGTACCAAGGGGTTCCTTATATAGCTTCACAAGGGATAATGAAGGGTCGAATCCGAGCGATCTCAAGGCATATGGATGGCCAGGAGTTGAATGAGTCGGATCCATGTCAAGGAAAACTCCAAAAGGATTTGGACTATGCACACATCCTGATGTATGCGGTTATAGGAGTCAAACCCGCGTATGTACACGGTTATTGGGGAAAAAGCCGCATATATCATTTTTTATATAGTTTTAGAGATGATCAAGGAAACATCAAAGGATAAAATATGGTCCATGGGGTCTAAAGAGTCTGCAGCGGGAGAGGGGAAGGCCATACAAAGTGTGATTCACCTAGAGTGGTGAAATCCGCTATAACAGATGCCCCCTAATGTGTGAGGTCACAGGGGTCATACGATGGCCGAAATACATTATAAGTCCATCCCAAAAGTGGAGTGATGAAGGATCCCAAATGGAAGACCAACCACCCAATCAACATAGTACAATGATACAACTCTGCATATAACTGCAAGTACATATAGCAGTCCCGGATACATAAGAGTACAATGGCCATGAATAGGCATAATACATGATATCACATATGTGGTCATCGCCACGTACAATATACATAGATCAGTATCTCCATGATGAAGATATACAAAGGACCATGATCTCCAAAATGGCTGAATATATACAATAGATCAAGATCTCCATAGTGGCTGGACATGTCTGACATACACTGGAATCAAGTCACGAGAGCTGAAATCTCATGAACACTGGCACGATCAAGGAGGTAGCATATAAAAGATGCCACAAGTCTGGAAGTTATTCTACACAAACCGCTATGAGTACATGTCCTACTATGCGAATAGAGGTGTCGAGGTCGAACATAGTAGTCCATCGTCTGATTACCGGTCATTGATGTATACCGTTAATAGACGCGAGATTACCCACCGATAATGATAATGGGAATCAAGGTACTAGAGTGCAAACTAACAAGTGTGAATAGATGTGTTGAGGTCGAACACTTGAGAGAATCTATCGATCAGGGGACATTTATGTATTCCCAAGAAATTGTCGATGGCGAGAGAACCTGCCACTGATGATTGCAAGTCTCAAGGCACTCAAAAGGACTCTAGATTCCAATCCCAGAATAAATGATCTGAAGTCGATGGGATGAAATCTGCTGGAAGGAGGGCATTAAGGCATCCCCCATCATCCAACACGAGGTACTTAGCAAAGCTGTCTAATGTGGAAGGAATCGATCATAAAGTGCACGAACCAGTAACTGTACCAAGAATGGCCGACATGCAAAGTCAAGATAACTGAGGAATGGCCGACATAGGTTTCAAATTCCTTCGAACAAGAGAATAACGGCATATGGTGACTGAATGAAGGCTGCATAGACTCGATATGCAAACTGGGACATCTCTGTGACACAGGAGGCATCAACAGAGGCTCCATAGGGATTGGAAGCTTAACGAGTCGGTGGAGATAAACTCAGATAAACGAGTACAGCTCCTAAGTCAAACTATAACCCAACCAATGGATGTGATATATAGTGCTCTGTTCGAAGGCGACATGACTCGACAGCTGCCAAAGATAACATCTTTCCTTGTCCGGCTTTTTGGTTTTTTGATTTTTTGGGACTTTTTCAGTTATTTGAAAAGCTTGAAAAAAGAATAAACTAGCTTTATAGTTACAAACTAGGAGGAGACGAGTGTCATAAGGGCAAACAAACATTAGAGGAAATTTCAACTCAAAATGGGCCTCCTAAAATGAATTAATAAAATAATAGTTAAAATAATAAAATAATATTTATTAATTTTTGAGGAAGAAAAAAAAAACTACTTTTTTGTTTGTATTTTCGACATATCTCCCTGTGTTTTTAATCAAATTTTGATCAGGAGAGCTCGTTGGATGCGGAATTAAATTACACATCCAACGAGTACCCACTTGGCATACTTTTTACGGACCCCTCTACCCTAAAAACAAGAAATACCTGAAAAAACGTGGCGATGATGTCATCATCACGTTTTTTTCCAGGTATTTCTTGTTTTTGGGGTAGCGGGGTCTGTCAAAAGTATGTCGAGTGGGTAATCGTTGGATGCGGAATTTAATTCCGCATCCAACGATCTCTCCCGATCGAAATTTGAGTAAAAACACGAGGAGATATGTCGAAAATACAAACAAAAAAAGTAGTTTTTTTTATGATACCTATCTGCAAATTTATATTAAAAAAGTGTTTAAGACCTATACGGTATTTCAAATTTAAAGCAATTTCATTGGCTAACACATGATGACATGGAATTTGAATCAAAGTTAAAAGGCCCATTTTGAGTTGAAATTTCCTCTAATGCTAGTTCCAAGCAGTGGAACATACCTATGCTCAATGCAAGGATACATGTGTAGGATATCGACACTCGGGGGAAAATCCCCTCCCGGTAAAAAGGGAAATCAAGCTGCGAAGGATATAAAAAATGGCTCTGCATGGCTAGACATGAGACAAGCTCAGGCTATATGGATGAAACGCAATGTCAGGGGAGCCAACATAAAACTCAATAAGGCAGGCAAAGCTCATGATAATGCATCCACAACTTGACATAAGGGGAGTCTGGAGGGAAAAAGGCCAGCATAAGATCAAGAGGAGTATGAGGCTCTTGCGAAATGTCATGGTAGTACTATATAACGGACTCCCACACCCTAAAGGAGAAAACGTCGGCATGGGCACCAAATGCAAATCAGGCGCTAACTAGGGTACCCATGTAAGGTGAAGCTCTACCACTCACATCATGCCACTTCTAAAGCAGCAAGAAGGTTCCGTGACATAATAGAGTGGGTTTGTACCTAAGGTCATGGTGACATGGTCATAAGGTGATGCAAAATGAAAATGGTGGTGAACCTAACCTATATGCCAGTAAAGACGTTATACCTAAGATCAGTACGAACGGGTCAATCCAATGGCTGAAACGACATTGAAAATGGTCTTCTACATCACAAATTATGTCAGAAACGGTCCAAAATGGTTAGAAACTATCAAAAATATAGGAAAGGGGGTAAAAATTTTCAAATATTTGAAATTTTTTCTATAAATAGTAAAAAATAAAAATCATTTGAAACTTTTACCCATTGGAGCTCTGATATTCAACTGCAAATTCCAGGAGATCCAGCCGGCGGAATTCACAACCATTTCTTCCAGGTAGTTACTCATGCTCTTCTCATGCATTTCAATATAGTTTTTGTTGATTTTCATGGAAAAATGAGGTAGTTTAGGCCATCTCTACATGAGCGCTGCGGCCCATGCGGATATCGAAGATTTTTCAGCGTATAGGGTTGGCTATACACGGAAAAGAGGCTAGAAACAACGTACATACGCGGCTATTTGCAAAACAGTTATGTATGACGCCGCGTAAGGAAATATATAAGAATCTAATGGTCAAAATGGCAATTTCTCTTGCAGGATGGTGCTAGAATGGAGAGAGCGCGAGCATGGTGA
The DNA here is from genome assembly GCA_001517045.1 of Pseudotsuga menziesii. Lineage (NCBI taxonomy): Eukaryota > Viridiplantae > Streptophyta > Pinopsida > Pinales > Pinaceae > Pseudotsuga > Pseudotsuga menziesii. The sequence continues at coordinate 1,069,749 of LPNX010607726.1, forward strand.
AGTAGAGGAAGTTGTAAGGGCTGACGTGATGGCTCAACAAGCTCTTAGAAGATGCGGACTCTACAAGTTTTGGTGCCTTGGTGGCTTGAGGGCCAAACCAAGACTGCTAGAGATGCTGGTAAACTATTGGGATCCAGACTCAGAGTCCTTCAGGATAGATGGGATGTCTCTCACTATAGAGGTGGAAGACATATACTTCATCATAGGTCTATCTAGATGAGGGGAGGTGGTGAACCTTCATTCCCGAGGTGGGCCAGGCGGTGGGCTTAATATCGATGAGTACGTAGCTGTGTACTGCTACCCAGATACTGAGAAGGTGGGAAGTCAAGTCCCTCCCAATGCTATACAGGTGCTGGGCCTAAAGGCCATACTACTGACGCTGGGCAGGATAGCAGGCTTAGCCTCACTCCATCAGACCTCGCGGCCACTGATGTACTATGCGGTGGAGTGTATGAGACCGATCATATACGACTAGAGTACTACACTACTGAGCAACATGAAACACCAGCTCAGTGAGTGTAAGGCAGGTAAGATACAGAACTTCGGGTTCAGCAGCATATTGAGCACGTTTTTCTTTGAGTGTGTTCCAGGATTGAGCCCTAGAGTGGACGTTCCTCTCCACGGGGTTCGAGATCCGACCCAACGACGTTGGGCAGATGCTATGCACAGACTGGGGGGTGGTAGGGTGGCCAACCCATATCTAGCTGACTTCTTTCCATGGTGGCGATGACAGATTGTTGCCATAGATGACTACCCCTATGGAGGGATAGATTTCCGGGGGGATCCAGATATTCCATTGCCACCAGGATCGACATACGGAGAGATATGTACCGGATATCGACTCTCACTCTTTATTTTAAATTTTTTTTTGAGATATTTAATTTTTTTGTATTTTCTTGATTATGTGGAATCAAAAAGACATGTTTTTGAGTGACAACACATAGTGACATCTACCATTCATGTGCAGATGTGGGACCACGGCGACCAAAGGGCTTCCCACGTCATAGACGGAGGGGAAGAGGGGATGACATCATAGGTGCGGATGCGGAGTGAATGCTTCAAGGCATTCATACCAACTTCGTACGAATGACTCATAGAGTTCCCATGGCACAAGTCGAGGACTTGCCTGAGGCCATGTAGCGATAGGTGGTGGGCGTGCCACACGCATGGGTGCATTTATTCCGGCGGCTAGCTAGAGCCGTAGTGACGTATCATGATCACAACCCTCCCCCTCCACAGGATTAGACACCTGGGAGTGGATATGTTTTGTACTACCATGTATTATATGATGGAAGCTTTGAAAGCTCCACTTTTGTATATGACACTATGTATTACCACATTTTATATATATATAAAAGGTTTTATGGTGATCGGTTTATTATTTACATGTGTAAAAATGTTTATGATTAATTTATTATGAATGAAACAAATGCCAATCTAACACGTAGTTAGCATATGAGTCAGCAACTTGATTATCATTTCTTGGAATGTGTATATATGTAATACTATCAAATTGTCGTTCTAACAATCTCACACGTAAGAATCTTCTCAATAACGTCGGATCTCTAACATGGTACAAACCATTGAGCTGTGACACTACTAACTCCAAATCAAGACGTACCTCAAGATATAGAACACCATGTGAAATGGCATCCCATAGAAGCTCGATAACGGCACTATATTCAGCAACATTGTTGGAAGATGGTCGTAGACATACACATCCTGAAGACAGTACCTGACGCATAGGAGTATAAATCACCTAAGCAGCAGAGGCTGAGTGCTGAGTGTGACGGTTTGCACCATCCACGAATCCTATATAGGTGGAAGATTCCATTGACATCTGCCAAAAAAAACAGAAACTAATCACAAACCTGATCACGATAATAAAAAGACCTAACTATGCAAAGCTGTACAATAATATACAACAAGCAACCTTGGCTAAATATCATGCATAGTATTTTTTGAGATAGAGAGCATTTCTAGGCTCCGCCAAAGCTGTGCCTTCATAATCGACTAACTCATAGGCACCCTTCTCTAAGACACGCTTGACCACGTAAGGACCACGCCACATAGGATTAAATTTCCCTGCCCCCAAGGGTTCTTTCGATTGATCCCACAAAAGGACCAAGTCTCCTTCACTAAACACTCTTGGATGGACAGACTTGTCATATTGGACCTTAATGCGATGCTTATTAACCTCTAGATCCACCAAGGCATCTCGACGCTGCTCATCAAGTTGCTCGAGGTGGACCAAATGCTCCTCCAAAGGTGAAGTGTTTGGTAAGAGTTCCACAGCTAGCTTCAACGAAGGAATCTCGCATTCAACCGACAATATCGACTCCACTCCATGCACAAGCTGATATGGAGAAAAACCAGTGGCAGCCTTAACCGCGGTTCGATATGCCCACAAAGCAGGGTATAACATAATATGCCAATTCGTCTTGCTTTGTGCGATGGTTCGTTGGAGAATGGACTTAAGTGATTTATTCACTGCTTCAACCTGTCCATTCACTTGGGGGTAGTAAGAAGAGGAGTGTTCTTGCTTATACCCTAACTTGGATGCCAACTCTTCCATCATACGGTTTTGAAAGTGCGAGCCATGGTCAGTGACAAGCTCTCTTGGAATCCCGAACCGAGTAATGATTTGGTTGAATACGAAGTGAGCGGCTGTCTCACCGTCGGATTTTGCTGTAGGCATTGCCTCAGCCCATTTCGTGAAATAATCCACAGCCACTATAATATGATGGTTCCCCCCCAGCCGAAGCTGGGATGCAATCCATAAAATCGAGCCCCCACTTGGTGAAGGGACCGACGGTGATAATGGGATGTAATGGGGCAGGCTTCGAGTGCATATTGCATGTGAACACCTGGCAAGGGTGGTACCTCTTGACCGCATCAACACAATCTTTAAAGATCGACGGCCAGAAATAACTCGCTCTCAAAATATTTTGAGTTGTAGAAATCCCAGATAAATGACCACCACACGCCCCTCCGTGGCAATCATTTAGCACAACCTTAGCCTCCTCATGAGTTAAACAACATTGTAAAATGGAATCTACCCCACGGCGGTACAAAGTATTGTCCACTATAAGGTAGTTCTTAGAGATGTGACGTAATCGTCGTCGTTCATCTCACGAGAGGTGAGTAGGGGTCCTCTGTGTTTGCAGATATACTATGATATCTCCATACCATGGGTCAGACGTTGAGATTAAGAAGATGTGTTCATCAAAAAACGTATCTTCACAAACCGAATCCTCAGCCTCGCTCGGGAAATCCGATATAAGCTCTGCAAAAATTAACGATTTCTTTGACTTTGCCTAAACAAATTCGAGATCGAACTCTTGCAGGATGACAATCCATTTATTATACTTTCCCCCAATCATCCTTCGTGTGAGGATGAACTGAAACGGATTGACATGGGCCACAACTGAGGTCTGGCGAAGGATAATATAATGTCTCAAATGCTGAACCGCATGTACGGTCGCTAAAGCAAGCTTCTCGACATGAGAATACCGAATCTCTGCGTCAATAAGGTTTCGGCTCAGGTAATATATGACATGCTCCTAGAGCTCCTCATCCTCCTGAACCAATACCATACCAATCGTCTCTAAAGACGCAGCCACATATAATAGGAAGTCACGGCTATAATCCATAGGACTAATCACCGGGGCCGATGCTAGGGCTCGCTTAAGTGCATCAAAGGACTCCTGGGCTCGCTCATCCCATTCAAAGGGAGTATCCTTATTCAAGAGACGCATGAAGCCTCTAGTCAAATTGGCAAAGTTGACCACAAATCTTCGTAAGAAGTTTGCCATACCTTGCAAACACTGAAGATGACGAATATTCTTTGGGGGAGACAACTGAAGTATTGCCTCAACCTTTAAGGGATCGACTCTTATCCCCTCCTTTGAAATGATGAATCCTAATAAACGACCTGACTTTATGCAAAAGATGCACTTATGAGGATTTAATCGAACTGAATAGTGACGGCATCTTTCGAAGACCAATCTCAAGTGATAGGAATGACGCATTCTCATACGAGAATGAGCAGCAAGGTCATCCAAAAATACCTCAATAATAGACTTGAGATCGTGGAAAATCAAGGTCATTGCCCGCTGAAATGTAGCTCCGACGTTTTTAAGGCCGAAAGGCATCTTCCGATATGCAAACGTTCCCCAAGGACAAATAAATGCAGTCTTGTGTTGGTCCTTAGGTTTAATCTGGATCTGATTATATCCGGAAAAGCCGTCCATAAAGGAGAAGACCTCGCTACCCGCACACTCATCCAAAATCTGATCTATAAATGGTGTGGGGAAGTTATCCTTAGGATAGGCACGATTTAAATCACAGAAATCAGTGCATATTTGGATCACTCCCTGCTTCTTATCTACTGGAATGGGGTTTGAAACCCACTCCATCAAGGGAACGAGATAGATGAAACCGGCTTTCAACAGCTTCTCTATATCTGCCTTAATGGCGGGTGCTTTCCTAGGATTCACGGTGCGTAAGCGTTGTCAAACAGGCTTAGCGTTGGGGTGAGTCTTAATCTCATGCTCAACAATTCGAGGGTCAATACCTGGCATCTCATCATAAGACCAAGCAAAAATATCACGGAATTCCTTGAATAGCTTGGTATATTCGAGAATCTCAGCATGGGAACAATCCGCCCCAATATAGACATTCTCAATGGTGCCAAGATTTCGAGAGATGTTGATAGAAATCGTGGAAGATATGTTCATCATGTTCCCATCAGCCATCTAAGTAGGAGAGCTTAATGGAATCATGGGACTACCAACTCTCTGAATAAGAATATCCCTACAATCCTCATGCTCCAAACGGTCAAGCGGTGGAAGGAAATATGATCTATGATGTAGTTCCTCCCATGGCGGCTCAACTGCCGACATAGCCTCGATAATCGCTTCATCTGAAGGGAAAACCGTATCCAGGCAGTCGTGGGCATGAGAAGACTGTACTGCCCATGTCAGCAGTACATAGGGGTCTTCCTCTTCCGTCCGTGAAGAAGAAGAACAAGGATCTGCAACATTCATAAGATTGGCTTGATAAGCTATCATGGTTGCAGGAAGTGGCACGTTGGTCTCGACAGGTTCACTTGAAATACTTAGTGTAGTAAGAATCCAAGGATCTCCCATATGAGTCGTGCGAAAAGACACTGAGGTCGTAGAAGTCAAAGCCTTATCGGAACAAGATCCTATCATGAGGATCGGTGCAGGACAACTAAAGCTTCCCATGAGGGATGGATACATGCCTACACCCACACTCCTAGTTGCCGACTGAGAGTGTTCAACGACCGGAACCAAAGTTCCCGAAGATGCAATAACAGGGTAATTCGTGAATGTCATTTGATCAATCGTTACAATCTTCCCGTTATGAGGAAAGAATACAACGCAAAACATGGAAGACGCAACGGCTTGCATTCGATACATCCAGTTCCAACCCAGCAAGAGATTGTAGTCGAGGGGCGCATCAACCACCTCAACCTCTATCGCAACGGTCTTCCCTCCCAAATGGACTTTAAGGGACAGAATGATGCCGTGCGGCCTAAAAGATATCCCATCAAAAGCAGTTAACATAGTCGCTGATTTCGACAACTCAGGAGAACCAAGACCATTCCAACAGGACAAAGACATCACAGATGCAACAGTGCCCTCATCAATCACAGTGCGCTTGACGATCATATTAAGACATTCTACGTGTACCAAAAGCGACACATAGTAGGGAAAGCAAGGCTGATGACCTGCGGTTTCAAATTTGATCATTGAGGAAGAATCATCACCGTTCACACCAAGAGCAGAAAGCAAAGCCTTCCTTTGTGAAGGACAACTCTGAAGCACTTCCAATGCAGACATCGCACAAGGAGTATGGCCCAAATCCTCGACAACTGAATAATTCTGGGTGGCTCGGGCATTTGGATTATGCCCCGAGCGCTTAAGTACCCCCTTAGGAATGCGAGGTGCAGCCTTAGGTTTATCCGCAGGTTTCTCAATGCGCAAAGGAGTTCCTGGTGGATCGGGTTCTTTGCCTGGGTTGGGTTGTGACGATCCATAATATTTCACATGAGTCACAACCTTAACACCACAGACCATGTTAATGCACCCACGAGCACTAGCCTCTGGTGGATCATTCTCACTAGATTGCTCCTGGGACTTCGAGTTCATATTCTGGTTATGCGGTAAAGGGTTCGTTAGCATAGCTGGGCCTTGTGCTAAGAGTCTCGAAGCTTCATCAATTCTAGGGCACAAGTAAGTGAGGTGATCATCCTTACATAGCTTGCAAGGGAACTTAACCTTACGTTTCGCTTGCTTGTCCCCACCAGCATTCTGACCGTTCTTGTCATTATTGGAAGAATTCTCATTCCTATTCCCACCCTTTCGATTATTATTCTTACCCTTTTTCTTATTCCGTCTGGGTTGCTGGTTACCCTTCTCGTCTGATGATTGCACAGAAAGTACACTCGCCATTTGGGTGGGTTGACACGAAGCCATAGCTTGTCCCAAAGCAGACTAGTTGAGCGACAATTGACTAACTTGTTTTGCAACCGAATCTGCAGGTTTTGCACTTGCACAACCCACAATGCCATCGGCATGTGGTCCAGGTTTGACCTTGGGATCGAAACTAGAATGAGGAGCGTTGGGAATGATCTCATACAACAAACCGGACTGAGCATAAATCAAGTCCAGTTCCTGCGCCATAAATATTTCTTGTTCCTCATTCTGCACTCCGGATGTAGAAACATCCTTCGCTATATATGGCAATAAATACTTGAGGAACCACTCTAGAAGGAACTCTGGCGGTATAAAAGCTTTAATTAATCTCTTCCGTCTATGCCACTCCTGAATATGATCAGAAATATGGGTGGCTTTATCTTGCTGAAATGTCGACAAGAGTTCAGTACCAACGTCATAGTGCACTGGTAGCTGGAAGTGATTAAGAAAAGTCATCACAAGATCGTCGAACAAGGTAAAGGCTCCCTTTGGTAACTCTATATACCATTTCACAGCAGGGCCTATGAGGGTGCGTTGAAATAGCCGCAAGTGGACTGAGTCCTGATGTAACGAATTCGAAGAGCACCAAAGGTGAAACGTGGTAACGTGTTCGCTCAGATCCTCTCCCGGTTTGCCTTCGAGCTTAGGTATGTCCGAAGGAATCTTGGTAGGGACAGCCGGCCAAGCCGGGTCGCGAGCCACGGGATCGTTTGTAAGTCTCGATAAGTCAGGAAGGTTAAGTGTCGTGAGGAAAGGGAGCCTAGGATGATGAGGTCGATGGACCGCTCCTTGGTTCACATAGGTTTGAGCACCACCATGGCCTTGGCCATAGTGTCCTCCTCCTGTCTGACCTGTATAAGGTGACGTGGAAGTACCATAGTAAGGTGGACCTTGACTAGTAGGAGGTACAAAGCCATAATTAGGAGAGTAAGCAAGTTTTTGATACCCACCTCCGTAAGGTGAAGAAACCTGTCCATACTGCGGACCATAATAAGGTCCATAGGTCATCGCATGCGATGTCCCATGGGACACTCCGTAGGTAGGAAGATAAGCTCCGGAAGGGGGAACTTACATACAAAAAGTAGGTATATATGCCCCCGACGTAACAAGCTGACCACTATGAGCGGGGATATAGCCTCCCGAAGCAGCGGGTGGTATATGAACTTGAGACACAATCGGCCTAGTAACTGCAGTATGGATCTGACTTGTATCCATATATCGGCTTGAAGGACCACGTGGATAAGGTGGAGGATGTACATTTGAAGAACTCGAAACCGAGGATGAAGGAATCTGAGTAATAAGAAATGTACTACTGCCTATCGTCACCCGTCTCGGACCTAGTATCCTAATCGGATCACTAACCCTAGACCTAGGAGGGGGATGTGATGGAGCTTCCACCACTAGGATGGAAGGTGCAATGTGACTAGTGCTCCCAAACCTCTCCGCAAGGTAAGGAATGGGATTGCCCCTAGGCATAGTGCTAGGCTCAAAGTCGGATTCAACATGAAATGTCAAATCATGCATAGGAAAACTAGTCGTAGCATAACTACCGTAGCTAGTGCTAGGAGGTTCAAAGTGAGTCTCGGCATCTTCCGGCATTCCATACCGGTAATGTGTCAACGGGGAATCAGCCCTAGAGTGAGTAGGTCTATCATGAAAATATCCTATCTCGGAAATCATAGGACCGAACTCAGCTAGGTCAGGTGAAGGATCGTATGTAGGAGTAAATTCCCCATCGTCAACACGAAGGAGAGGAGGTGGCTCAGGAATAGTCTCTGAATGATCCTCCATGGTGTGTGAATCAGTGTGTGACATAGTCCACCCGGACAGTCTAGGTCTCTCTCCCAAAGGAGGAGGAGAAGTGGAAGGCGAAATTCCTGCTAACCGACGAGAACAGTGCGAAACCGCACTCGAATCCACAATGACTCAACAAAAAGCAAAGACTCTCTATTTACGTAAACCCTAGGCCAACTAGCGTGCACAGAGCAATCACTAATAAAATCTAAAGCCAAATGCAAGCAAACAAGGGCTGGATAAGTGAGCTCCCGAATGAAGCAGGTATGTTTCACCTAGGAGAGGCCTGAGACTCCCATACACAACAAGCGGAGGTACGTAACCAATTATTGTGCCCCTCAGCTTCAACGCGTAAAGCGACTATGCTGTCCGACCCCAACCTGGCCGGGACACCTGCAGAATAACCTCTGCAAGTACCCCCTCGATATCCTACGTAAGGTCACTAAGGTCACCTCAATATAATCAAAGCTCAGGCGGACAGTCTTAGGCGGGATTGACCGTATGGGTAGGGTAGCAAAGCCCGAAACTCTCGAAAGAGCCCCCAGATACGAATACAATCCTGGAAATATCTCCGGTGCTACTCAATTATGACTAGGGGTCATCCCAATCAATAACTGCTCACACAGCCTCGTGCTTAACTCCTGTTTGAGAGGAGGATCCTGAGAACGATGGTTATACCAAGGATTTAACACACTCCCTGGACAGACACCTAGATGTTGTTGTTTAGTGATCTTGGAGAATTGACTTACAATGAACTATTCCAAGATCCTAAAACCTAAGATTGTTGGTGCACCCTAGAAAAGAAAAGAGTGTAATTCATTTTAATTAGCGTTGATTTTAGTTGGCTTTATTACTCAAAAATAGGATATGGTCGTGCAACTAGTGGTGTTATGACGCAACATGAAGTAAAATGCACACCGTAACAATCAATGCAAATGCATTGTGTCCATGTAAACAGGGTATGCTACTATGTGAAGTGCACAATTCGTCTTCAAATGATGAATGCAAATTTTTCCTATATGAAGTCCTAACTAGTACGCCAAAGCAAATCTAGATCTAGTGCAAGTACAATGCAAAGTGCAAAATGCAATGCATTATGATAAGCAAATGTTTGTGGATTTTTTGAAAATATAAGAGATGCAAAAAGCAAAAGAATGACTGTACCACCCCCAAACTCTGCAAGCACACATAGACAACATCCAAGCAAAGCACTAAGGTAAAAGAACTATAATGCACTAATCTCAAACAAAAAATCGAAAATGCCATGACAAGAACTTTCCTAAAAAAAAATTTAGGCTAAAAAAAAAACGTTTCCAGTCAGAACCAGAGGTCAAAACAGACTCAGGCATTGCCAAAGGAGACTCATCAACTAACAGCATTCACCCAACAACCAATTAACTTCCACAAAAGGGAAAAATCTAGGGTATACACAACTGTTCGCAGTAAACCCGTGTGTATACGCGGAAATCACAGAGGAAATCATGTGTATACGCGATTGTAAATAAAAAACCCACGTACAGGAAGAAAAGGCGCATAAAAACAAGGAAAACAGACAGACTGAGACAGACTTCACTCCAATCAGACTCTACCAGGCATACATGCCCCCAGACCCGACACAGAAACAAGAGAGAAAGAGCAATTCAAATACATTGAATGCCGAGAAAATCACCCCCAAAGGACAACTACTGGGAAATCCCCAGCGGAGTCGCCAATTCTGTTACGGAGAGAAATTCCTATGGCTTGGGGTACCACAACAGACAAATTTGACTCTAGAAATCAATCTTTCCCAATATGCAATAGAAATAAAATGTCTAACACTAAAGGATCAGACCTCATACCTTATTCCGGACGGTTGAAGTAGATCCCCGTTGAGCTTTCCAATATTTAGCTTGAATTGATATAATACTTCCTCAACAACAAGTAAACAATACAAGCATACTATATATCATGGTGTTAGATCTATTCTAGCATATATAATCAATAATGTAAAAGCATTTGACATATTCCAATGGATACAATATTCAATCAAATACACATCATTGGACAGGAAAAGATAGTTTTTATTAATATAAATCAGAGATTACAAGATAGATACAACCTCTGATGGCACGTTTGCGAACCGGAGAAACTGAATCCCCCACTTGGGCCTCCACCACCTCAATCCTCCATCTCACGATAGAAAGCTCACTAGCAAAAGGTAAGCTTGGGAAGAACACAACAGTGCTCCAAAGGGACAAAGGGATGCAGACTCAAGCATAAATTCCGGCAACAATGGACTATAGTTTCGTTGCTTTCAATCTCTCTATATGCCTTCAATGTACCAAGGGGTTCCTTATATAGCTTCACAAGGGATAATGAAGGGTCGAATCCGAGCGATCTCAAGGCATATGGAAGGCCAGGAGTCAAATGAGTCGGATCCATGTCAAGGAAAAATCCAAAAGGATTTGGACTATGCACACATCCTGATGTACGCGGTTATAGGAGTCAAACCTGCGTATGTACGTGGTTATCAGGGAAAAATCCGCGTATATCATTTTTTATATAGTTTTAGGGATGATCAAGGAAACATCAAAGGATAAAATATGGTCCATGGGGTCTAAAGAGTCTGTAGTGGGACAGGGGAAGGCCATACAAAGTGTGATTCACCTAGAGTGGTGAAATCCGCTATAACACGATGACATACTAATTTATTCAAAAACAAAAGAAGAGCATGATTAACATCTACATATAATATTACAAGTTTTAATAGAACACAAATTGTACACTAAATTTAGTAAATGTGAATTGTTTAAAGATAAAGTACAATATTTAGCCCATGTGATATTTAAGGAAGGGATATCAGTGGATTCTAATAAAATAAGATTAATAATGGAATGGCATGTTCCTAAGGATGTATCGGATGTACGATCATTCATGGGGATTACATGTTATTATCAAAAATTCATAGAAGGATTCTTGAGGATCCCGGATCCCACAACGTCCTTACAGAAAAAAGGGAAAAATATTTGTATGGGATTTAAAATGTGAATAAAGATTTAAAATTTTCAAAGAATTATTAACCACTGCACTTATCTTAAAAATAATTGATCCAAATAAGGATTTTGTCGTATGCACTGATGCATGCAACGAGGGCCTAGGTGGAGTGTTAACGCAAGAAGGTCATGTAATAGCATATGAATCAAGAAAGTTAAAAATACATGAAAATAATTATGCAATTTATGATTTTAGAGTTGGCTGCTGTAATACATGCCTTGAAAATGTGGCACCATCATCTAATCAATAGAAGATTTTTATTAATGTCTGATAACATAAGATTAAAGTACCTGTTAGATCAACAAAATCTGAACGCAAGGCAAACAAGATGGTTAGATTTTCTTAGAGAATATGATTTTGAGATCAAACATATAAAGGAAAAGAGAATAAGGTGTCTTATGCCTTAAGAAAAAATACAAATATGAATTTTATAGCTGCTGTTAGCAGCTATAAAATAAAATTGGACAATAAGTTTGAAGACAGAATAAAAATGGATAAAAAATATCAAAATTTAAGAGAAAAGTTACAAAAAACGAATATGAAAATATAAAAACAGATTTCGGTTTCAATGAAAAATGTTTAATGTTGTATACAAACAGATTATATGTACCTAATGTACCATAAATTAAATTGTTGATCTTAAATGAAGTACATAAGAGTCCTTACTCAAGACATCCTGGGTTCCAAAAAATGATAACAATGCTAAGAAAAGATTATTTTTGGCCCAACATGAAAAATGAAGTGGTTGAATATATAGCTAGGTGTATAGAATGCCAGCAGGTTAAAGATGAGCATCAACACCTAGCAGGTCTATTGCAACCATTACCAATCCCATATTGGAAATGGAAAATTATCAGCATTGATTTCAAAACAGGACTGGCTAAAAATCAAAATAAAAATGATTTTGTGATGGTAGTGGTAGACAAACTTAGTAAGGCGGCTCATTTTATAATTGTTAAAACTACCTATAAGACTGCTAATATTGTTAATATTTTTATGAAGGAAGTTTTTTTGTTTGCATGGAATTCCTAAGATGATAAGTTCTGACATGGATCCTAAGTTTATGGGTAATTTCTAGAAGTCATTGTTTAAAGGATTGGAGACTAAATTAAATTTTAGTACCGCTTATCATTCACAAACGAATAGAAAAATTGAAAGAGTAAATTGAGTTTTAGAAGATATGTTAAGGATGTATGTTAGGATCAGCCAAACAAATGAGAATAATATCTGCACTTAGTCGATTTTGCTTGTCACAATCATTATCATGCTTCAGCTAAACTTAGTCCTTTTGAAATATTGTATGGCAGGAAGTGTCATACTCCCATTTCATGGAGTAATCCTGTTGACAGATTAATGTTAGGACCTGATTTGTTAAAAGAAATGGAATTAACAGTGAAACAGGTACAAAGCAATCTGAAAATTGTACAGGATAGAAAAAAGAGTCATGCAAAGCTTATTTAACTCAAAAAGAATTTCAAGTAGGTGAGCATGTTTTTGTCAAGGTAAAACCCAAAAGAAGCTTATTTAATTTGGGAAGTTGTGCTAAATTAACACCTAGGTATTGTGGACCATTTGAAATATTTTCAAGAGTTGGACCAGTAGATTACCAATTAGCTTTTCCACCTAATCTCAAAATACATAACATATTTCGTATTTCTATATTTAAAAAGTATGTACATGATTCTACTCATGTAATCGATTGGAATGTTATTCAGGTAGAACCAAAATGATATTTTCAGGTGGAATTGGATTGTATCCTCGACAAGAGAGAAATTTTTCTTCGGAATCACTCCATTGGACATGTAAATGTGCAATGGAAGCACCTTAGTCCAGATGAAGCAACCTATGAATTGGAGAGTCATATGCGGGAATCATATCCAATTTTGTTCCAGGAAGAGTCATGATATGATATTTAAGCAACATTGAGGACGATGCTGAACTTAAGAGGGGGTGTTTGTAACCCACCTAGAACTAACAACATATTATGTTGTGGAAATACATTACTTTAAAAGTTATTGTAAAGTTTTATGTTGTTGACCAAGGATGGTCAAGGATGACTGTAATTGAATATTTTATTATTTAATATTTAAAATAAGAGGCACCTATCCAAAGAGGAATTTTGAAGAGTGTTCATTGACCCACTAGGAGGAATGATTTGGTGTAGAAGGAAAAAATGACAAATGACAGCAACAACATTCACTTTCTAGTTGATGTAGGAGGAAACCTCCCTAAAATTGTGGTCATGTTCCCAAGAAAGGAGGAACTAAGCAGATGGCTCATTAAATTAAAAATTGACCCAAAGACCTAGGCAATCATATATCCATTGAATGAACAGGAGGATCACTATATAATACACACTAGATACTAGAACCTTGTGGATTGCTGCACACAAAAAAGCTAGGCACACAAGAGGAATTCAAAGAGGGGAAAGATAAAGTGCGTTACTAGAGTATTGACTGCAAGTGTGACTACTGAGTTACACAGAGGAAAAAACAATCTTCTACACAGTATCTTCATCCAGGTGGTTCAGTGAACAGGATCGAGGGTCCTAAAGCAAGTAATCTTGGCTACTTTCAGGAGACAATTGGGAGGAACGATCTTCTTTGAATGTTTGTCCACTTCAAAAGTTAACAGGTTCTATATTGTTATGAATTATTATCTTTAATTTGTTTTTTGTTTATTTTTGAAAAATTTCATGAATGATAAAAGATTCCAAAACTATTATTTGTTTTTGAATTGAAGAAGGAAAGTCTTATTTCCTATAAATTATAAGTTAAATACAGGAGAAATGAATTCTACCGCTTAAATATATTTTCATAGTAGAAATTGTAGACTATCTTTTATTATTATTTAGAAAACAATATAATTTTACTATATATAGCTTCACTTGATATTAAGTATTATATATAAATAATAAATGATTAGGATTCCTTTATTTTTCTTATAAACTCATACATAAATAACAAAGAGGTTAAAACTAAGCTATCATCGATATCCTTGGTAAAGATTTCCTGTCTTTTCGTTTTTAATCAAGCACAAATTCTTTTTACAGTAAGGCTTGCCCATAGTTAAACGTAGTGAATTCCTTAATCCAAATTATAACCCGCAAAAAAAAAAACATCTAGATTTAAGACGCAATGGTCTTCAGTTGAGGGATCGAGACCCATAAAAATGAAAATACATATGAATAATGACTATTACTCAATATCAATTTCATACAGCCGAAAGGCTTATCAATTTCAAAAATTATTTAGGGATAATTTTTTACAATAACAAAGTGGTAGATTCAATTTAACAGAAAAATAAATAAAACTCTATAAATTATAATAGGGTTTGTACAATATTAGAAAAAAAACACAAACTCATCACATTTTTGTAAGACATTTGAGGGCTGTGTTCCTTATCTAAGGATTAACACAGGTCGAGGTTTCGAGGTCTGTAAGATTAAATTTCCAGGTAATCTATTTAATAACTGAAACCTACAGTGAAAGCACCCCAGTTATAGAAACAGGACCTGGGAAATTTTTTGGCAATGACAACACCTTATGTTCGAACTTAACATCAACAAATAAAACACCGTAACCACTTTAAAAACCAGAATGTAATCTTAAAAAAAAAGAATGGATGCAGTAGTCGCAACCAAGAAAACACAAATTCAATCACATAATAATACAAAATATATCAATTACAGAGTAGTACCTAGAGCTAATTGAAGGATTAAACAAAATACATACGAAAATTGTAGTGATTGTATTGCTTATAAACTCTACTAAAATTTTACAGTAAGAGTTCCAATAATTACAAATGACCGTAATACAACTTCCCACACATACTCCATGGTGTGTAAAAAAAAAGGGGGACTTAAAAATACTATCTCCCCTATCCTAGCCCGAAGGATTTTAAAAACAACATTTATCTCTTCCATTAACATTGTAGAGACAAAAACACGAGAGTGCTTACCATCAAACAGAGGGGGCTCGTACAAAGTATTGTATCTCCCAAATGAAGCCAAACCAAAAGAAAACTATGTTCCATATTTCCTTTATCATTCACATGATAGACCGTCAACGATCGTAGGGTTTCAAGGCACATAGGTCTTACCAGGACCCTTCGGAACCAGGTGCCCTCGACCCGAGCTCACTCATTCAAGTCAAGAAACCATAGAAACCTCCTTCCAGTCAAACAATGGATAGAGGTTAAACCTTGGCATTTCGACATTTTAAAATATTTTTGCAACAAACTGAAAACAAACTTTACGAAGGAGAAACTTACCTTCAGGTTCAACATCTCTGGGAAGGAGCCTGTGGAAGGTCAAGTACATATTTTTTGTTTTCCTCATACCACCATGCCAGCCCTACCGACCTCTATTCAGTTTTATTCTGTGCATTGAGTGGCTTCCACTCTCAACAACTGATTCATAGGAATTGAACTCTAGAACGGCCGAGAGCCCTCGAATCTCCTCATCAATTCAACAAACACAACCAACCCTTCGGAATTCGATAGGGTTTTACTCCTAATCCAATTGGATGGCACCATGAGCCCTTCACATGGGTGCTTTAACTATTTTACCTACCTCCACATGGATAAGAATTCGTTACCCACTCTCTATAGTTGGGAGTGAACTCGTTATTTCCCTTAGTCATTTTTTTATCACCTTGGTGTTTATTATCTTTGGCTCATTAGTGGTTTTAGAACATAAGGGGGCTAATCCTTCATTGTGAGACACTTGCATTAATACAAAGTTAAGAAATGCCTTAGCTTACATAAGCTAAGTAAGACCCGTAACCTTGTAACACTAGCATCAAAATAGGATTTGTAAGTAGAGGGCTTAGAATGTTAAACCATGAAGAATCCAAAATTATGGAAATACAAGATAGGCACACAAACTGTAACATACGACAAGGAAGCTTGACACATTGACTTTTGAAAACAAGTAATTTTATCATAAATGGAGTTATCATATTCAAGCTATTAAGTATCATATTTTCACATAATTTCATTATAGGATAAGTCCTAAGTTTACATGGGATGTAGGGATTCTAATAATTCTTCAAAGTTATGTGAAGCCAGGTTAAGTCTTAAATTGATCTAAACACTTTGTAACAATTTTTTTTTATTATGGAAGTTTTGAGTTGTTACAGCTAAAAATCGTAAAAAAAAAATACACACATTACTTCTATACTTAGAAGGTTTCTATGTTTTACTTCTGCAATTTTCAATATCTTTTTCTTGTTGGTTACAACAGGTTCTGCTGATGATTACAATGGCTAGCTCCCTCGAGAACCTCCAACCATGTCTACGCATGTGATGTATTTTGTTTATACATGTTCTTTAATGTTTTTATCTTTACAATAGGGTGAATCCGCGGACCTGGGTAACACTTTTTGGCAAGCGCATTTCGGCAAAAACAAAAAAACGCACCTCGGTCAAGGGCTTGTTAAACCCTCGACTGAGGTATTAATATCTCGACTGAGGTATTATCAAGTCCTCGACCGAGGTTTTGTTCAGCCCTCGGTCGAGGTATTTATTAGCCCTCGGTCGAGGTATTAAAAACTCGACCGAGGGTTAATAAATACCTCGACCGAGGTATTAACTTGGTCGAGGTACATACTTCAACCGAGGTGCCTCTGTCAAAAAATTTATAAAAAGAGGCCGCGGGGGAATCACTAAATTACCAAAGAATGCAAAATATATTCATTATAATTGAGCTTTAT
>LPNX010607726.1:1087193-1108602 GCA_001517045.1 Pseudotsuga menziesii
TATTAATGCAAGATTGAATTACTCTACGTGGACACGAGCCACTTATTAGCGTCTTCAAATTTTTAAGGTCACACAGTTCATTAAATGCAAAAATTCACACATTAAATGACATCGGAATATTTTAAAAAAATATCACTATGAAGCCAACATAATATTCTACAATTTGTTTTTTCACTGCAAGTCAAAATTCACATGGCATATATGCGTTTTGAGGGCTTCTATCTAGCACATGAGTAAAAAATCAGGTTTTCATCGCCAAATTTGGCCAAAAAGTGTTACCCATCTTCATGGAATCACCCAATAGCTTGAAACTAGCATAAGGTGTGGGAGACTATCCATGGTCTAGCCCCACCTCGTAATTTGCATTATATTTTAAATGCCTTGGCATTAACATAGGTTATACTATGGTGTTGTTGGCAGTCAACAACAACTCTCTCATTTTTTCTATTATGCTGAAAAAAATGATCAGTTCTCTTCTATGATTTATTTTAAAATATTATTTAAGAGTGCCTTTAGAATCTTTGATTCTGAAGGTACTCTCAATTTTAGAAGAGATAAGAATCGTATTAGAAATTTATGAAGTACTTTCATAAATTTGATAAATTAGCAGCTGTAAATCTTGTAAATTTTATATATAATCAATTTTTGTCATTATTATTAATTCATTTGATTATATATTGATTCATGAGATTTAAGATATAGCTTGCTAATTAATTCTTAGGATTAAAATGAGAATACATTTTGAACATCCTACAGATTTGGTTTAAATAAGATATTTATTATTATAAGTTTTTGTAATTTTTATAATTAGGGTTGATTTATTAATTGGAATATTTTATATTAACCCTAAGTTTATATTTTACATATAACTTGATCTTTTAATATCTTGTCATTATTATAGTGTATATATATATCACGAAATAGTTAGAGTTTATTTTTATATATATATCATTTCAAAATCTTCATTGTAATATAGTCATAATAATTGAATTTTGATTTAGTGTTAAGGTTTTATAAGCTTTTCATTCAATCATATTTTGCATTTAAGTCATGGGTATTAGGATTTCATGAATTCATTCAAAACTATATTTTTGAATCAATTACATGTATATATATGGTTTTGAATGGTTTAATTTTTATCTAGAGTTAATCTTGCTACTTAGTTGTAATTACGAAACCCTAGGAGACATTATGGATTGTTATGACGACTTCACATCATCTGATTCATGAGTACGGTTGCCCTCCATATGTAAGCCTTATTTATTATCAATTGACAGTCGAGTTTATGGTTCAAGGAATGAATGATCGAATTGACAACATATGCTTATAGGGGTTTCAATGATAATAATATTTTTGAATCACTATGTAAAAGATTGAGATCACATTGATAATTGATTTTGGTTTTATTCTTTTGACACCTATCAATTTAACTGACATTTGTTGGTTTAATGATGAAATCGTGTCATTAGAATTCAATTTCATAAATGACTGATACCTATTTCCACTTATGGGTCCTGTACGAAGCTATCATTCCAGACTGTGTATTATCAATGCTTCGGTTATCGATCCCTGAATTGAATTACTTCAGATATGGAAGTTCAGTTAGAATTCGAAGTATTAACATAGTGTTTTTTGAAGGATTTGGTTAGTTATGATTAGTTTATTCATTACTCATAGCACCAAAATGCTGCATTTGTTCTCATTATTTCGAGATTTAGTTACCATGGCCAAATTTGGGGTTCTTGTTCCTGTCACGTATGAATCAATTACAGATTTGACATTTCACATAATTCCTTTCACTTGGGTACCTATTCCTTCGATTTTCACAACCACATTTGTTTTAAACAAAAAAAAGAGTTGCAGTGAGGAGACAATGGCTCCTCTCAGCTGATTTGAGATTTCAGGGCCTGAGTTGGTGGAAGTTGATGAGCATTAGAGGAAATTTCAACTCAAAATGGGACTTTTAACTTTGATTCAAATTCCATGTCATCATGTTAAAAGTCCCATTTTGAATCAAAAGTCCCATTTTGCTTTAAATTTGAAATACTGTATATGTCTTAAACACTTTTTTAATATAAATTTGGGGATAGGTATCATAAAAAAAATTGCTTTTTTTGTTTATATTTTCGACATATCTCCCCGTGTTTTTACTCAAATTTTGATCGGGAGAATTCATTGGATGCGAAATTAAATTCCGCATCCAACGAGTACCCACTCGACATACTTTTGACAGCCCCTGCTACCGCAAAAACAAGAAATACCTGAAAAAATGTGATGATGACATCATCATCACATTTTTTCAGGTATAACTTGTTTTTGGGGTAGCAGGGTCCGTCAAAAGTATGCCAAGTGGGTACTCGTTGGATGCGTAATTTAATTCTATATCCAACGAGCTCTCTTGATAGAAATTTGAGTAAAAACAAGGGGAGATATGTCAAAAAGTAGTTTTTTTTTCTTTTCTTCCTCCAAAATTAATAAATATTATTTTATTATTTAACTATTATTTTATTAATTCTTTTTAGGAGGCCCGTTTTGAGTTGAAATTTCCTCTAATGAAAGTCACTGTATTGTTCGAAAAGATAGGATGGAGTTCATTTTTTAGATGTTTCAGTAGTCATAATCCAGAAGTTACCAAACAATTCGCTATGAGCTTGAGGGAGAATGTAGCTCAAATTGAGGGTTTTAAATTTATAATTGATGAGAATAAGATTGCAGAAGCAACAAAGCTTCCTCAGACAGGAGAATGTTGGTTTAAAGGAGGAAAGGTCGATAATAAAAGGTGTAGGTCATAACTGTTACCCTTACTCGCCAATGCAAAGTTAAAAGTTGGGGTTTTAGTTAAATTCTTAAAACCAGAATGGCGAGCGTCTTATGAAATCCTAGTCAGGTATATCTTTTGTGACGACCGTATCTCTCATCTTCATTATTACCATCTGTGATTATTATTAGCATTGAATGGTTGTAAGCTCAATCTTCCTTTTTACTTACTTCAAAGCTTGAAGAAAATGCTACATTCAGTGCAAAGTACTATAGGAAACCCTGATAGGAGCTTGTTCCACCACAGTCTGATTAAAATTCTAATCCAACATCAGTTATCTCTTAGTTGTAGATCATGGGATGAATTCTTCGTTGAAAATAAGCTAGGGTCAACACAGTATTGGCCAAATCCTCCTCCTAAAACTCGTAGGAAGCGTAAAGCTCCATTAAAATATGAGATGGATGATATTCATAAAGCTGAGCCAGGGGATAGTAAATTATACGAAGCACGTTCACCTATAGATACTCCTATTAGTAATGATGGTACCAATAAGGTCGATCCCTTTGATGCTGAAACAAATATGGATCAATCTTTATTTGTTAAACATTTCAACACATCTGTAAAGGTGGATGGTAAATTGATGAATGATGACAAAATTGATTCTGTTACTCATGAATTCATCTTTGATGTATGCACTACTAAAAACTCTTGTGATGATTCTACATGAAATCTTGAACAATTAGAACAAGTTTGTTGTGATAGGAGAATTTTTGAGCCAAAGGGATCTTTGTCTGTTCATTCACGAATGTTCACTCGAAGCATGACTACAGCGCCTTCAGTCTCCATTTCTATAAATATTCAGCAGAATACTCAGCCAATTGTTGTTCAACTCGAGGATGATGTTTTGTCTTTGATTCCTGAGACAACACATATGAATAAACCTATTACCATAGTGGAAAATCTTGAAAAATCGTTGTCCAAAAACATTGCTGACCCAAGTAAGTGTGAAATAGTATCATCATGTATGGATGCTTGTGGATCTGGCCCTGAGCCATGATGTATGAGCATTCCATCACCAGTTCAGGATGTAAATAATCTTGATTTCTCTTAGTCTGATGATACACTTCGTGATCAGGATGAAGAAACCCTTCAACAGGTACTTGATCAAGTTTATGAAACCAAAATTGCAGAGTTAAAAAATGAATTAAAAGAATGTCAAGCAGATGTAGCCTTAAAAGATGAAGAAAATAAAACATTCAGGGCATAATTATTAAATTGGGTGAATAGGTGGAAGAATATGAATATGAAGAAGAATCGATACAAGGAAGCCAAGAACTCAATGATAAACACTAACCAGCACTTGATTGAGCAAGTAAATCGACAGAAGCTGATGATCATTAAACTCAAAGAAAAACTTTCTGAAGCAAGAAGAGTAATTAGTTTACAAAATAGAGCTTGATGTCGTTTCTCTTTTTGTTATGCTGGTTTATTTCTCTTTTTGACACGTAATAAATCTTTAATGAGCACGCCTGCAAAATCATAGATTTTGCAGGCATGATTTTAATTTGTTTTATTTTATTTCATTTTCTGTTAAACATGGTTTTAATGAGAAATTTTATTTCATATGTTACAGGTGTACATGGTATCGTTATGCTATAAAGAATATAGGCTGTTTTTGTTCAACAGTTGGCATTTGTTGGTGCTTCTGGAAGGATTGGTTGCTCAAGATGGCCACGATTACAAATTAGTTCGTTTGAGTAGGAGATAATACAGGCTAGTCATTTATTGACAGTTTTATCTCATAGGGTAAATGTTTATGCCAGATGTCTTTTTGAAGAAATTCGATCCAGCTAAATAGGGATAGGATTCCTATTGTCTTTATTAAAGCATTTATTAGAAACTGAAATGGGTTACTAGTTTGGTTATATAAACTAGTAATTTCAATGTAATAAGGGTCGATGGAGTATTAGAAGAAAAACATAATTGAAATATCATTTCAGTTCTAGTTTTATCCATTTACTGGAGTTTTACCTTCAGAGAAGGAGTGTGACTTAAGTTCTTAGACTGGTATCACTGATCGGTACTATTTTTGAACACTTTTTTTTTATATATATTTCAATATATCATCTTCTAGTTATACTTTGTTACAGTTATACTTTGTTATGATTGTAGTCATGATATGATATAATACTATGTTAACACAATATTACTATTTGAATGAGTATGTTACTATATTGAATCGATCAATATTTTTATTGAAAATTCGAATCTTAGTAATATACATATTTATGTTTATTTTGATTTCATTTGTATTTTACAATGTTTTCATTATAAATATAATCTTTTATTCAAATATTTAGTATTGATTATTGATTGTTAATTAATAAAACATTACAGAGAAGTTTAAAGTAGTTTTCTATTTTAATTTTTCTGTTATTGTGAATATATAGCAGAGTGATTTAATGTTAATGATTTAAATATTTTCATTTAATTCATAATTATTTATCTTTATGTTTACTTGAAATATTAATTAATAATTAATCTAGTATTTAAGTTGCTCTAAGCTGATATAGAATAATTAGTTAATTTTAGTCTTAATATAGTCTATTTTAAAACTTTAATTTATATTTAACAGTTGTTAAATATGATTAGATTAATTCTGTAATATTTATAATAGTCTTTGAATTAGAATATTTGAAGCAAAATCCTCAAAAATTGAAGAATTTCATTAAGAAAGCATCTTAGTATAACTTAGGTCTTAGAAAACTAATTCTAGGGTTTATTTAAATAATAATTAGATTAGGATAAATTTTTACTGAATTTTAAATTCTCCTTAAGATAAAAATTCAATTGGTAGCAGGACCATAACCTGTGAGGTTTTGCCATATTCAAACACACCGGGAGCTTCTATAAGCAACTTGTGTGGGATTAATCTCCTTAGTTGGCCTATGTCAGAAAATCAGGCCAACGAATGGCGCTAGAAGGAGGGCATGTTAATGATTAATGGCAGGTAGAACTAATGATAAAACTTCAACCAGTCAACAACCTCCATTACAATCTGAAGTCAGCAGATCATCGTTCATAGAAACTGTTAGGAACATCCTTGAGCGTTATCATATCACATCCCCATTTACTCCTGAACAGAGTACTCAAACTTTAGAAGAATCACGTCATATTATTACAAGAGCATATGCTAATCAACTTGGTGTAACCCCAGTAGATTATGGTCTACCTAGACAGCAAAGATGTAATACACAATTGAATATAGTTACTCAAGATTTAGTAGAAGCTGATAGCACCCCAAGTTATCAAGTTAGAAGTCATAAGAGAGAAACTACTTGAATAAATACTGCTAGAAGATTGACTTTAGTAGGCGGTTTTGATCAACCACCCTCTCCTCTAGAATCACCACCTGATAGTCCAAGGTCATCTAATTTAGGGAGTTATTCAGATTCTGAAGGAAGTCCTATGGCTGGAAACATACCTATAAGAGGAGGAGGTAATCCTCCACCTAATCCTCCACCTAATCCACAACTTCCTTGGTTGAGAACAACTGCTGTAGCTGTACCTAGTATACAACATCCTCTGCCCAAACATTCAGAGAAACTTCTTCCGAAGTTTAACCCAGATAACAAAGAACCTGCAGAGGTGCATGTAGATAAATTCATGTTAGATGTTCAAACCATGAATGTTCAATATGAAGATGTGGTTTGTCGGTTGTTCCCTTTAAATTTTGAGGGAAAATCCTCTACTTGGTACTTTTCGTTAGTTCAAGGATCAATTACAAATTGGGATGAATTTAATAAAGCTTTCTTAGATAAATTTGGGGAGGATAAAACACCTGCTCTTTTAGCCCTTGAGTTATCTTGGATTAAAATGGAACCTAAAGAAATAATTAAAGATTTTAATCATAGGTTTCTTACATTAAAAAATAAAATTCCGGTTGCTTCTCAATCACCCAAGGATATATTATAGAAACTATACTTCAGCTTTACCAAAATATCCTGGGATGTTTGTTAAGAGAGCTGGTAAAACAACTTTGGTAGAAAATTTTGAGGAAGCCATTAAAGTTGAGAAGGATTCTATGTCCTATGAACCAGATAGAAGTGGGAAATATGATACTTTCCCTCGTAGGAAAATTGAAAGACCTAATTCAGAAAAGGATAAGGCATTTGATGTAGAATAGCTGCAGAATGCTATTTGGGAATTAACCAATGAAGTTGTAGGATTGAAAAAAACTAATTATGAAGCTTCCTCCTCTAGAGGATATTTCAGAAATCAGTTCAGACAGAATCCTAATACTAATAATAAAATAAGTACACCGCCTGATATAGCAGTAAATGAATAAATTTTTAATACTATTCGATCTGTCTTATCCTTATCTGAAACTCCCTCAAATCAAGAAATGGCTGAAAATGAAGAAGAAGAGGAATTAAAAAATGATGAAGAATTGGAAGAACCTCAACAGGTTAATGGTCATTTCTGGGACAGTCTTGTAAAAGATTATGAAGGTAAAAGTCCTCCTTTAGGACAACATGCCTATAATGCTCGTAGTAGAACATTCGCAAACACTCATGGAGCTTCATCAATTTCTACCCCGAGTAATGATGACAATAATTCACAACTTAATAAACAGACTCAATCTACGAGGATTGCTTAGCCTATTCAAAATGCTCCAAAGTTGGATTTACAATATGACATAATTGAATATTTAAAGAAGACACATGCAAACATCAGTATGTATGATCTTCTTCAAATTTACCCAATGCCTAATAGTCATATTATAAATCCTGCCATGAGTTCAATAATTCCTAATGCTAAACAAAGTGTTGCTGCTAACAATTCTAATAATGATTTAACATCAACTAATAAAGGAAAGTTAGCAGCTGATAAATCCTCACTAATAGGGAAGAATTCAAAATCGACAACTCCTCCATTCCTACTTACCTTTGATATTTTTAATAGGAATGTTCATAATTGCATGGTTGATTCCGGAGCATCTTCCAATGTAATGCCTTTATCTGTATGCAAAAGGCTTAATGGAAAATATGTTCCATCAAATTCACAAATAACTCAATTGGATAGGACAAATATGAGGGTTGTAGGAGAGATGAAATATGTTTTAGTCAGGATTGCTTGTAACCCTTCAGTTTTTCAAATCATAGACATTGTGGTTGCAGATATTCCTGATGCGTATGGGTTGTTTTTGAGCAGAGATTGGTCTCAACAATTGAATGGATTCTTTGCTGCAGACTGGTCAACTTTATGGTTACCTAAGAATAGAAAGTCAAATAAAATTAAGATAAACAGGGAAAGATATATGAAACATACTGTGACAGAATTACATGATCCTAGTGAACCAGTTTTATTTTCAGATTCCATTATGGGGAATTACATGTATGAACTAGGATTTGGTAATTTTAAATATGAAAATTCTATTTTTTCTGAAAATAAACAGCAATCAGAAATTCTTAATGTGACAACTATTTCTCATGACTCTTCATTCAAGGAAATTATAAATGATGTAGATAATCATAATATTGTAAATATTATAGAAAGTAAAGTAGTTGTTAATAGTTCTACTTGGACTTTATATTTCGATGGGGCGAAGTCTAAAGAAGGAGCAGGAGCTGGTTGCCTGCTAATAGACCCTCAAGGAAATAAAACATGTATAGCTTGTAGGCTGGAATTTAATTGTACAAACAATACTGTGGAATATGAAGCTTTAATACAAGGTTTGAAAAAAGCGATTGATTTGGATATCAAAGTGTTAATTGCATATGGTGATTATGAAATCATCGTCAGAAAGGTCCGTAATTCTATTCACTGCCTTTCTGAAAATTTGCAGAATTATCAATGAGAGGTATGGAATCTAATTTCACATTTTGATGCATTTAACATAATTTCAGTTCCAAGAGGTCAAAACCAAGAGGCGGATTTATTAGTGAATGTAGCATCAAAATTAATCCCATTAGAAAATTTTACACCAGATTTCTTTTCAGTTGAATTGATTTTTAGGCCTTCTATACCAGACAATATCTTTAACTAGCGCGTGTTTGATAATAACGTGCAGGTGCTGAATTTTCTAACAAATGATGATACCTTTAAATATTCAGTCATTGATGAAGTTACAAATGACAAAAATCTGCGGGATTTTTCGGTAATAAATTATTTTTGTTCAGTTGAAAAAGATTTTGAGAAGGTAAAACCAATTCCTAATTTAGTTTTGAGATTAGAAAAGTTCTTTGATCTTCAAGATAAATTTAGATCTATTCCTAACTGTAAAAACAATATCTCTCAAATGAAATATGAAATCATAAATTTAGGAACGGAATTAAATCCTCAAACTATAAATCTAGGAATATATTGCACTCCCGCAGAAAAAACAACATTCATAAAATTGTTTAAAGAATTTAAGGATGTCTTTGCATGGACATATGACGATTTGAAAACCTTCAATCCACAAGTCATGCAACACATAATTCCAATTAAACAAGAGTCAAAACCTTTTCAACAAAAACTAAGGAAATATCATCCGTCATTGGAACCAACAATTAAGAAGGAACTAAATAAACTGTTAGCTGCTATGATTATTTTTCCTATTCGACATACTAAGTGGGTAGCCAACCTAGTTCCGGTTAGGAAGAAAAATGGTGATATTAGATTATGTGTTGATTTTAGAAATCTTAATAAGTCTTCTGAAAAGGATAATTACCCAGTTCCTCCCATGGAACAAATTATTCAAAAAGTTTCTGGGTCTAAGATACTGTCACTTCTTGATGGTTTCTCAGGATACAACCAAATATTGGTTTCCCCAGATGATCAATTGAAAACAAATTTTAGAACTCCATGGGGAACATATGCTTACAGAAAGATGCCCTTTGGGTTAATCAATGCTGGGGCAACTTTTCAAAGGGCAATGGATATTGCTTTTAGAGGCTTAATTAATCATTCAGTAGTTGTCTATTTAGATGACGTTACTGTATATTCTAAATGTTGACATGATCATATTAATCATCTTAGAAAGGTATTTGAACGATGTAGAAAATTCGGAGTATCCTTAAATCATAAGAAAACAATATTTGCTGTTTCAGAAGGTATTTTATTAGGTTGCGTGGTTTCAAAACACAGGATCATGATTGATCCTGAACGAACCCAAGCTATTTCAAAAATAGCTTACCCTTCTAGCAAGAAAGCAATGCAATCATTTCTTGGTAAAATAAATTTTGTCAGAAGATTCATCCCTAGTTTTTCTAAAATCATCTGTCCTTTACAAAAAATGATTCAGAAGGATGCTATTTTTAATTGGGGATAAACTGAAAAAGAATCATTTTAGAAAATTTTAGAAGCTATTTCAGAAGCTCCTAGTCTTTTGAGCCCAGATTTTAACAAAGATTTCATATTGTATACTTTCGCTTCTGATATATCATATGCAGCAGTTTTAACTCAACTAAATCAACAAAATAATGAAGTGCCAATTTCTTTTATGAGTTCAAATTTTAAGGTGCTGAATTTAATTACCATGAAGTTGATAAGCAAGCTTTTGCTATTTTCAAAGCTGTCAAACACTTTCGTCCATATTTATTGAAATCTATAACGAAAGTGATAGTTCCTTATCCTTCAGTCAGAAATTTGCTAGTGCAAAAAGATTTAGGTGAAAAAAGGGCACCATGGATGACAACTCTTCAAGAGTATGACTTGGAAATTAAACCTTCAATGGTAGTCAAGGGTCAAGGATTATGTAAACTTGCTGTTGAAGCAACTCATCTACCTAATAATAATTCTGAAGTTGTCATTGATGAAGTTTTACTTACGAGGGAAATTTACTTCTATCCTCCACCACAGGATTCTTGGTATACATACATAAGAACACTTTTGGAAACAGGAACTACTCCTGATTACTTGGAACCAAGGAAAAGGAGAGCACTTAGACTGAAATCTGCTCCTTATTTATTAATTGATAGCATCCTTTTTAGGAGAAATTTAGATGGAGTTTTGATTCGATGTCTAGATAAAGATGAAACATAAGTGATTTTGAAAGAACTACATTTTGGACCAGCAGGCGATCATTTTGGTGGAGAAACTATGGCACATAAGGTTCTTAGGGTGGGCTATTATTGGCCTACTTTATTTCAATATTCCTATGCTTTTGTCAGAAAGTGTCAGGAATGTCAACTTGCTACATGAAGAGTTAAGAAGCCTGCTTTCTCTTTACAACCTGTTTCAGTAGAAAGACCTTTTCAGCAATGGGGTATTGATATAGTAGGACCGATAAACCCTCCCTCTTCTATGCAACACAAGTATATAATAACTGCAACTGATTATTTTACTCGTTGGGCAGAAGATGCACCTTTGAGGGTTGTAAACACCAATCAGGTTATATTATTTTTAGAATCTTTTATCATAACTAGATTTGGTGTTTTAGATTCTCTTGTCTTTGATAATTCTTCATATTTTTCATCAGTTGAGTTAACTCAATTTGCCTTAGAGAAGGGAATAAGAGTTAGGTATTCAGCTAACTATCATCCTCATGGAAATGGTTTAGCTGAATCAACAAACAAAAATTTATTGAAAATTCTCAAAAGAACTATTTCAGCTCACCATCGTGATTGAAATACATAATTATTTAATGCCCTTTGGGTAGATAGGGTAACTCCTAAAGCTGCAATAGGTAACTCACCCTTCTTCTTGGTTTATGGAACTGAAGCTATTTTACCACCGAATTTATTTTTACCTTCATTACAGTTAGCTCAGTCTGTTCAAGATGAAAATTTTCCAGCAATGGAAAAAAGGATCAATACTTTGTTAAAACTTGAGGAAGAAAGAGACGAGTCAAAGCAACATTTTACAAAACATCAACAAATTGTGAAGTCCTGGTTTGACCAATCCTCAAGTTCTAATCGAGAATTTCAAGTGGGAGATTTAGTTTTAAAATGGGATAAAGTTCATGAGGAAAAAGGAGATCATACTAAGTTTCAAAAACTCTGGTTAGGTCCCTTTGTTATTGCTGAAAAGATAGGTCCAAGTACCTTCCGTTTGCAAACCCTAGAAGGTCAGTTTGAAACATTCCCAATGAGTGGACTGATCTTAAAAAAATATTTCTGCTGATTTTTCAGACCCTAAAATGTATATAATTATGTATATAAGCTTGTTTTCTGTTTGTAAATAATTTCATTTAAAATTTTCATATATATATATATATATATATATTTCTTATAAAATTGTCAATATTTTGTACATTTTTTTATCAAATAAAGGATGATGATAAATTCATGATACTTATGTACATTTCAAACATTATTCTACTCTTGCAACTAGTTTTTGATTTTCTTAATCAAGTAATAATAGATCATTTGTATTAAGGACTATCAAATTTCTGTATATATGATTTAAAATAATCAGTCATTAATGTACATGTGTCAATTGAAAGGATAAGTGTAAATAAATAAGTCTTGTGTTTTAAAATCCAGTTTGTTCATTAGTTTAAAATTATGATATTATACTAAATCTTTTAATTGGTTCAGAATGATCAAAGTTTCTTAAGTCTATTAAGAACCTATCATTATTTGTAAATATTTGCATGTATTATTCAGATTATTCCTCACTCTTCTATTTTCTTATAATATTTGGGATAGCTAATTAATGTCTTTCTTGAAACTTGTACTTTGAAAAATTCTTATGGATCTCTGCTATCAGTCATTATTTTTTTTTAAAGTTATTTACAATCTGAAAACTTTTTAGAATCTGTTCCATTCAATAAAATGCTAAAATGAGAGAAGAAAGGTCTTAGTAAGAAGCCGATCTGATCAGGATCATAATTATCACTAGCATGACATTATTAGGAAACTGATAATGGCTCTTGGTCGTAAGGTCAAGAGATAGGGGGTCTCATCATGAGCCAGCTGATTCATTTTATGGTGATATTAGTGACTGACATTACCATTTGGTCACCATGCTAGGTAATGATATATTATTTTATAAAATTTAAAATTTAAAATTAAATAAAGTAAAACATAATTTTGATTGAAGAATAGGAGGTCTCATCACGAGCCGGCCTAATCATGATCATCAGTGTTGTCTAGGATAACTTCATTTCTGATCATCAGGGTGATGGCTCTTGGTTAAATAATCAAGAGACAAGAGGTCTCGTCATGAGCTGGCTTGCTTATTCTAGGTAGTTCTCGTGAATGATACTATCACATCGGGTTATCATACCTAGATAGTAGTCTTCAGTCAAAGTAATTGTTTTAAGTTAAAAAAAAAGGAAAGAAAATTATTATGTTCATGGAACAGATTCTAGAAATTTTTCAAAGAAGTAAATTTCTATATCTTATATTGATGGTGCAGATTATTTTTACTATGAAGTACTTTGTTTCGATTAGGATATTTCTAAGTTTATCTTTAACAAGATTTTTATTTAAAAGGATGGGATATTTCTGAATTATACTTATGAATATAAATCAGAATAATGGTTTTTACTTACTTAGAGAATTTTTGATTGCTTTTGAATAGGTTTTTAAGAGTTTATTTATACTATGATTTGAAAATTGTATGAGTAGAGATAACTGGTTCGCCCAGGTCGTCGCCATTTGTTGGCAGTCAACAACAACCGTCTCATTTTTTCTATTATGCTAAAAAAAATGATCAGTTCTCTTCTATGATTTATTTTAAAAGATGATTTAAGAGTGCCTTTAGAATCTTTGATTCTGAAGGTACTCTCAATTTCATAAGAGATAAGAATCGTATTAGAAATTTATGAAGTACTTTCATAAATTTGATAAATTAGCAGCTGTAAATCTTGTAAATTTTATATATAATCAATTTTTGTCATTATTATTAATTCATTTGATTATATATTGATTCATGAGATTTAAGATATAGCTTGCTAATTAATTCTTAGGATTAAAATGAGAATACATTTTGAACATCCTACAGATTTGGTTTAAATAAGATATTTATTATTATAAGTTTTTGTAATTTTTATAATTAGGGTTGATTTATTAATTGAAATATTTTATATTAACCCTAAGTTTATATTTTACATATAACTTGATATTTTAATATCTTGTCATTATTATAGTGTATATATCTCTCACGAAATAGTTAGAGTTTATTTATATATATATCATTTCAAAATCTTCATTGTAATATAGTCATAATAATTGAATTTTGATTCAGTGTGAAGTTTTTATAAGCTTTTCATTCAATCATATTTTGCATTTAAGTCATGGGTATTAGGATTCCATGAATTCATTCAAAACTATATTTTTGAATCAATTACATGTATATATATATGGTTTTGAATGGTTTAATTTTTATCTAGAGTTAATCTTGCTACTTAGTTGTAATTACGAAACCCTAGGAGACATTATGGATTGTTATGACGACTTCACATCATCTAATTCATGAGTATGGTTGCCCTCCATATGTAAGCCTTATTTATTATCAATTGAAAGTCGAGTTTATGGTTCAAGGCATGAATGATTGAATTGATAATGTATGCTTATAGGGGTTTCAATGATAATAATATTTTTGAATCACTATGTAAAAGATTGAGATCACATTGATAATTGATTTTGGTTTTATTCTTTTGACACCTATCAATTTAACTGACATTTGTTGGTTTAATGATGAAATCATGTCATTAGAATTCAATTTCATAAATGACTGATAGCTATTTCCACTTATGGCTCCTGTACGAAGCTATCATTCTAGACTGTGTATTATCAATGCTTCAGTTATCGATCCCTGAATTGAATTACTTCGGATATGGAAGTTCAGTTAGAATTCGAAGTATTAACATAGTGTTTTCTAAAGGATTTGGTTAGTTATGATTAGTTTATTCATTACTCATAGCACCAAAACAATGGCATTTGCTCTCATTATTTCAAGATTTAGTTACCATGGCCAAATTTGGGGTTCTCGTTCCTGTCACGTATGAATCAATTACAGATTTGACATTTCACATAATGCCTTTCACTTGGATACCTATTCCTTCAATTTTCACAACCACATTCATTTCATTGTATTGTTCGAAAAGATAGGATGGGGTTCGTTTTTAAGATGTTTCAGTGGTCATAATGCAAAAGTTATCAAATAATTCTCTATGAGCTTGAGGGAGAATGTAGCTCAAATTGGGGGTTTTAAATTTATAATTGATGAGGTTAAGATTGCAGAAGCAACAAAGATTCCTCAGACCAGAGAACATTGGTTTAAAGGAGGAAAGGTCGATAAGAAAAGGTGTAGGTCATTACTGTTACCCTTACCCACCAATGCAAAGTTAAAAGTTTGGGTTTCAGTTAAATTCTTAAAACCAGAATGGCGAGCGTCTTATGAAATCCTAGTAAGGTATGTCTCTTGTGACAACCGTCTCTCTCATCTTCATTATTACCATCTGTGATTATTATTAGCATTGAAGGGTTGTAAGTTCAATCTTCCTTTTTACTTACTTCAAAGCTTGAATAAAATGGCACATTCAGTGAAAAGTACTATAGGAAACCCTGATAGGAGCTTGTTCCACCACAGTCTGATTAAAATTCTAATCCAGCATCAGTTATATCTTAGTTGTAGATCCTGGGATGAATTCTTCGTTGAAAATAAGCTAGGGTCAACACAGTATTGGCCAAATCCTCCTCCTAAAACTCATAGGAAGCGTAAAGCTCCATTAAAATATGAGATGGATGATATTCATAAGGCTGAGCGAGGGGATAGTAAATTACAGGAAGCAAGTTCACCTATATATACTCGTATTAGTAATGATGGTACCAATAAGGTCGATCCCTTTGATGCTGAAACAAATATGGATCAATATTTATTTGATAAACGTTTCAGCACATCTGTAGAGGTGGATGGTAAATTGATGAATGATGACAAAATTGATTCCGTTACTCATGAATTCATCTATGATGTATGCACTCCTAAAAACCCTTGTGATGATTCTACACGAAATCTTGAACAATTAGCACAAGTTTGTTGTGATAGGAGAAGTTTTGAGAAAAAGGTATCTTTGTCTGTTCATTCACAAAGGTTCACTCGAAGCATGACTATAGTGCCTTCAGTCTCCATTCCTATAAATATTCAGCAGAATACTCAGCCAATTGTTGTTCAACTTGAGGATGATGTTTTGTCTTTGATTCCTGAGACAACACATATGAATAAACCTATTACCATAGTGGAAAATCTTGAAAAATCGTTGGCCAAAAACATTACTGATCCAAGTAAGTGTGAAATAGAACTATCATGTATGGATGCTTGTGGATCTGGCCCTGAGCCATGATGTATGAGCATTCCATCACCATTTCAGGATGTAAATAATCTTGATTTCTCTCAGTATAATGATACATTTCGTGATCAGGATGAAGAAACCCTTCAACATGTACTTGATCGAGTTTATGAAACCAAAATCGCAGAGTTAAAAAATGAATTAAAAGAATGTCAAGCAGATGCAGCCTTAAAAGATGAAGAAAATAAAACATTCAGGGAAAAATTATTAAATTGGGTGAATAGGTGGAAGAATATGAATCTAAAGAAGAATCGATACAAGGAAGCCAAGAACTCAACGATAAACACTAACCAGCACTTGATTGAGCAAGTAAATCGACAGAAGTTGATGATCATTAAACTCAAAGCAAAACTTTCTGAAGTAAGAAGAGTAATTAGTTTACAAAACAGAGCTTGATGCCATTTCTCTTTTTTTTATGCTGGTTTATTTCTCTTTTTGACAGGTAATAAATCTTTAATGAGCACACCTGCAAAATCGTAGATTTTGCAGGCATGCTTTTAATTTGTTTTATTTTATTTCATTTTTTGTTAAACATGGTTTTAATGAGAAATTTTATTTCATATGTTACAGGTGTACATGGTATCATTATGCTATCAAGAATATAGGCTGTTTTTGTTCAACAGTTGACATTTGTTGGTGCTTCTGGAAGGATTGGTTGCTCAAGATGGCCACGATTACAAATCAGTTAATTTGAGCAGGAGATAATATAGGCTAGTCATTTATTGACAGTTTTATCTCATAGGATAAATGTTTATGCCAGATGTCTTTTGGAAGAAATTCGATGCAACTAAATAGGGATAGGATTCCTATTGTCTTTATTAAAGCATTTATTAGAAACTGAAATGGGTTACTAGTTTGGTTATATAAATTAGTAATTTCGATGTAATAAGGGTCGATGGAGTATCAGAAGAAAAACATAATTGAAATATCATTTCAGTTCTAGTTTTATCTCTTTACTGGAGTTTTACCTTCAGAGAAGGAGTGTGACTTAAGTTCTTAGACTGGTATCACTGTTCGATACTATTTTGGAACACTTTTTTTTATATATATTTCAATATATCATCTTCTAGTTATACTTTGGTATAGTTATACTTTGTTATGATTGTATTCATTATCTGATATAATACTTTGTTAACACAATATTACTGTTTGAATGAGTATGTTACTATATTGAATCGATCAATATTTTTATTGAAAATTCGAATCTTAGTAATATACATATTTATGTTTATTTTTATTTCATTTGTATTTTACAATGTTTTCATTAATAATACCATCTTTTATTCAAATATTTAGTATTGATTGTTGATTGTTAATTAATAAAACATTACAGAGAAGTTTAAAGTAGTTGTATATTTTAATTTTTCTGTTATTGTGAATATACAGCAGAGTGATTTAATGTTAATGATTTAAATATTTTCATTTAAATCATAATTATTTATCTTTCTGTTTACTTCAAATATTAATTAATAATTAATCTAGTATTTAAGTTGCTCTCAGCTGAGATAGAATAATTAGTTAATTTTAGTCTTAATATATTCTATTTTAAAACTTTAATTTATATTTAACAGTTGTTAAATAGGATTAGATTAATTCTGTAACATTTATAATAGTCTTTGAATTAGAATATTTGAAGCAAAATCCTCAAAAATTGAAGACTTTCATTAACAAAGCATCTTAGGATAACTTAGGTCTTAGAAAACTAATTCTAGGGTTTATTTAAATAATAATTAGATTAGGATAAATTTTTACTGAATTTTAAATTCTCCTTAAGAGAAAAATTTAGTTGGTAGCAGGACCATAACCTACGAGGTTTTGCCATATTCAAACACACTGGGAGATGCTTTAAGCAACTTGTGTGGGCTTAATCTCCTTAGTTCGCCTATGTCAGAAAATGAGGCCAACAGGTGTGTAAAGAGCTACCCTTAAGTGTGAGAAGCTTAAGGTTTGTAAAGCGTATGGTTCCTCCATACAATGACCTCCCATTATCAATAAAATGTGAGGGGTTAAAATACTTTATGTTGGCATGATACTACATGTTTTGGCCTCAATGCACCTTCTTTATGGTCCTTAATGTTTATGGTGTAAATACCATACCCTATGGTTTTACAATGATTACAAAGTATTAAATATTTGAAGCAATACGATGCTTACAAAGTAATTTTATGTTTTAAAGCATAGTACTATGCTTATGGTCGTAATAATATCTTGATGGCCTTAGCACCATGGCGATTAAAGTAATTTGGTGACCTTAGCATTATAAAACACTATGGTTATAGTGTGAAGGGCGTGGACTTGGAATAAACCATAAGGAATTATATGCCATAGTCCTTTCACCATGAAGGTTATAGCATTTGGGTTATATATATATATATACTCATCGTGGTTTCCTTTGGTGCGGTGTTCGATGAAAATGTTGGTTTTCCATGTTATAAGGTTTGTTATGCTCCAAGGTTCCACGACATATTTTACACGGTTGGAATTTAAATACTATCCATGGTTTGGATTCATAATGATTTGGATTTGTAATGATTTGGACATGCATTAAAGTGGTACTATGTTTTCCCTTTAAAACTTGTTCTTACTACGAGTTGGCAATGCATCCAAGCCCATGAGGTGACCCGAGAGAAATTCTCTTCCCTACACCTAGATGATGATATCTGAAGGTTTCGTAGGATTTTTAAATGAGACTTTACTCTGTCTGAGCTCTCATTTGGTTTTGTTTCTTTTCAAAGGTCGGTAGAGGAATGAGCTCTGCTCTATGTTGTTCTTACTTTGTTTCCATTGGGTTAATGACGTTGTTCTGGTTCTTTCCGAGGTAACTTGGATTTCCCAGTCTTCCTCAATAGTACGTCATCTACACTAGAGCTCCAACGAGCCTTCCAATACTTCCAGCAAGCAAGAAGTATACTCCAACAGGTGAGCATCGACTTGATACTTTCACTTTACATTTCACTTGGTTTGTAGTGGATAGTTCCAGTTTTCTTTTACTGATATGTTTTTTGGTGAATGCAAGATGCAGATGGATAAGGGTACTCCAGAGGAGTCGAATCTCATCCCTAGTTGCAGTATGCCAAGGTAAGCATTCTTTAAAAATCTATCCAATTCCTTTTTCGATTCATTTTTAAAATTATACAATGATGTTTGTTTGACTGTAATCGATAATTTGCAGGTTTCGGTGCTGAAGAGGGAGCCAACAGGGTCACCTCCTCCCATGCCCTCGTTTCCAAACACCCAGGTAAGTCTGCTACTCATATCTGGTTTATTTATTTTCTTTAAATATTTGGACCCATACCGACCCAACCCTATCATGGTTGCAGTTCACACCGTGCATAGGTCATGAGAGCTCCAACTGGTAGCCACTTCGAATTAAAAGATAAGTGTTTGGGTTTTGAAATCGTAAATTATTCTATAAAACCATACCTGGGTTTAGTTCCGGCTCTTTAGCCATTAACAAGACACTGTAATGTATTATTTAGTTTACACCCTTGTAGGGTTTGGGTACCATTGAAGGGTCTTATTCCCTCATAGTTTACGATGGTATTTTTAATTTACCATGGAAGCCATCGGCGATGGTCTTACAACCACTTTTTAATATATATATATTGTTTAAAATAATAGAGTGTCAGCCTTCGGCTGTGTAAATTCAATTAATTGTTTTGTAGTCTCTATATTTATATAAACATGTTGTTTGTGTTAAACCAAGGGACTGCCATCGTTGATGGTCTTACGGTAGTGAGTAATACTACATTATTTTATAGTTTTTAGATACAACCCTCAGGGTTTTCCCAAGAAATGCGTTGGTTATCTAGCTGTTTTTTTATTAAAAAATTTTGGTTAATGAAATTGTTCTAGCATTTAAGCCTGTGCAATATTTGTTTTGAAGCACGACATCCATCCTCAATAGTCTTACGACCGTGAATAAAGTTACGTTTTTTTTTATAGTTTACATATTTGTTTAAAATAGTTGTGAGTGTTGGGATCGTCACTACTTTCGCTTGACTCTTGTTTTTTTCTATGACGTTTAATTGAGTCTTCACTGGAAGTTTCAGGTTTATGGCTACAAAATTCTAGCTTCCTTCCCTTACATTTGTAAGGTGCAGTTTTAGGCATGTCTTGTTTAGATTATTATTTTTCCTTTTCTTCGTTATGTATCTTAGCTAACATAATAACATTTAATTGTTCATGAGAATTTAGAATTCATTCATTATCTTCTTTAACTTTTCTTAATTCAGACCTTGAATCTTTGACAGTTCTTTGTAGTTCATATTTATTATCTTGACTGTCGTTTAAGTCTACCCAAATTTCCCGATCCCTTAAATTTCCCTCTTCATGATTTAAAGGATTTTCTGGGTGACGTTCTTCCTTTGCAGACATCTCTGCATCTACCATGTTTTCTTGCAAAAATACAATTATCCTTCTCTTTCTATTTTGTAAGAGAATTAAACCAAAATAAAGTATAACTTAGTTTTCTATTTTCTTTAACAGTTCTAGTGTTGATCCAGTTCAAGCCTAGTGCTGTAACTGTGCTCTGATACTGTTATGTAATACAACTAAGAATCTTAAAATTAGAAAAAAAATTGCATGCATTACTTCTATACTTACATAGCACGTTTCTATGTTTTACTTCTGTTATTTTTAATATCTTTGTCATGTTGGTTACAACAGGTTTTGCTGATGATTACAATGGCTAGCTCCTTTTAGAACCTCCAACCATGTCTACGCAAGTGATGTATTTTGTTTATACCTATTCTTTACTGGTTTTATCTTTATAATACGTTGAAACTAGCCTCAAGTGTGGTAGACTATCCATGGTCTTGCCCCGACCCGTAATATGCATTATATTTTAAAGGACTTGGCCTTACTATACATTATACTATGGTGTGTAAAGACCTACCCTTAAGCGTGAGAAGCTTAGGGTTTGTAAAGCGTATGGTTCCTCCATAAGGTGACTTCTTATTATCAATAAAATGCGAGGGTTTAAAATACTTTATATTGGCATGATACTACTTGTTTTGGCCTCAATGCGCCTTCTTTATGGTCCTTAATGTTTATGGTGTAAATACCATACCCTATGGTTTTACAATGATTACAAAGTATTAAATATTTGAATCAATACAAGGCTTACAAAGTAATTTTATGTTTTAAAGCATAGTAATATGCTTATGGTTGTAATAATATCTTGACGGCTTTAGCACCATGGCGATTAAAGTAATTTGGTGACCTTGGCATTATAAAACACTATGGTTATAATGTGAAGGGTGTGGACTTGCAATAAACCATGAAGGCATTATATGCCATAGTCCTTTCACCACGAAGGTTATAGCATTTGGGTTATGGTTATAATATATATATATATATATATATAT
>LPNX010607726.1:1109369-1137933 GCA_001517045.1 Pseudotsuga menziesii
CAAGGTTCCACGACATATGTTATACGGTTAACATTTGTATAATATCCATGGTTTGGATTCACAAGGATTTGGATTTGTAATGATTTGGCCACGCATTAAAGTGGTACTCTATTTGACCTTTAAAACTTGTCTTGGCTGTGAGTTGGTAGTGCAGCCAGGCCCATGAGGTGACCTGAGAGTAATTCTCTGCCCTACACCTGGATGGTGAAATTTGAAGGTTTTTTAGGGTTTGTAAATGAGCCTTTGCTCTGTCTGAGCTCTCATTTGGTGTTGTTGCTTGTCCAAGGACCGTCGAGGGTGGAGCTCTACTATGTGTTGTCCTTACTCTGTTTCCACTGGGTCAATGGCATTGTTATGGTTCTTTCTGAGGTAACCTGGATTCCCAATCTTCCTCAATGGTCTGCCATCCATACTGGAGCTCCAATGAGCCTTCCAATACTTCCACCATGCGAGTAGTCTATTCCAATAGGTGATCATCGACTTGATACTTTCACTCTGCATTTTACTTGGTTTGCAGTGGATAGTTCTAGTTTTCTTTTACTGATATGTTTTTTGGTGAATGCAGACTGTAGAGGGATAAGGGTACTCCAGAGGAGCCGATTCCTGACCCTCATTGCAGTATTCCAAGGTAAGGATTCTTTAAAAATTTATCTAGTTCCTTTTTTTATTCATTTTAAAAATTATACAGTGATGTTTGTGACTAAAATGGATAATTTCCAGGTTTCGGCGCTAGAGAGGGAGGTGACATGGTCGCCTCCTCCCAGGACCGCATTTCCGAATGCCCAGGTAATTCTACTAGTGATATCTAGTTTATTTCCTTTCTTTAAATATTTTTACCCATACTGACCCAACCCTGTCATGGTTGCAGGTCACGATGTGAAGAGGTCGTGAGGGATCCAACTAGTAGCCACTTCAAATTAAAAGATAAGTGTTTTTGTTTTGAAATCGTAAATTATTCTATAAAATCCTACTTGGGTTTAGTGTCGACTGTTTAGTCATTAACAAGACACTGTAATGTATTGTTTAGTTTATACCATGGCATGGTTTGGTTTCCCTTGATGGGTCTTATTCCCTTACAGTTTAACGATAGTATTTTTAATTTACTGTGGAATCCATCGACGATGGTCTTACAACCACTTTTTAATATATATATATGGGCGAGTGCACAAATTTGAGGGACCTTTTAGATGCAATGGTAGAGAAGTCAATCACTCTTGATCCATAAAATAGAAATCATCCCAAGAAACCCCGAACCTACCAAGCTTAGTCCCAAGGATGCCAACAGGCATGCCAATTAGGATAGTAGAACAAAAAGTGTCTCTGTTTTATTGAATCAAATCACGCCCCTGTTTTGCTTTGCATAAACGTGCTTGCATTTGTAAAAACCTGTTTTTTTTTAAAAACAGGTTGAGCCCGTAATTTTCGCCACATCACAACTATTGTTCAGGAATAAACACCCTTATAACCTAGGGTTTGGGGTTACCAACTTACTTCTAAAACTTGCAGAAAATTAGCTTTAGTTAAATGAAGAAAGGAAATAGGAAGAAATATTGGACTCACCTGATTACTGATGGTTGATCCAAGCTTTACCTTCTTCCACTCTGCTTCTCTCCAAAGCTTTCATGGATGTACCTCCTTCACCTGCAAAGAGAAAATTATCCAAGTACAATCTTATACATGTATATATGACAGGTTAGATAAACAACATATATAGTGCTTAATCAAATATATTCATCAAACCCTAATACATAAAAGAGACTCAACACAATGTTGGAAGAAGAATTCTCTTGCCTGATACAAGGACTCCCAATGCACACTTATCAGTGAATGAGATAAGTGTACAACCCAATTCCTGATACAAGGACTCCCCTGCAACCAAAGGAATCTGAGTTCTGTTGCTCCAAGACTTCTGAAGATATACCACAAGCATAACTTTTCTCTCCAAAATTGATTCTTTAATGCCCTCCCCAAGGCCTCTATTTATACTTTGGGAAATAGAGCAGTTTCGAAGGTTGAGGAGGTTGATACAATTGATATGGTTAATGATTAGGGCTCAACTAATCTCCATTAATCGTGATTTATATTTTTTAATGTCGAATGGAGGTGTACGCGACTATTACTATAAGAAACCCACATATGAAATGCAAGTCTCTTAAAGGAAACCTGCGTACAGATCTATACATGGGTTGTAATGGAGATAGTCGTGTACAATACGCGAGTTGTCAACAAGGATAGTCGCGTATGTACACGAGTTTCAATGGAGATAGTCTCATACACCCATCCATACTTAGAAAAATAAAATGACAAGCTGGTTGAAAGGTAAACGCATCTCATGTCATTCCCATCTATAGTGTTTAGGAAAAATTCAATCCTGAAATGTCCTTTTGTGTGCCAACATAATAAATTGTCGGCACTCAGATGTAGAAGTGCCATTTGGGTTGATAACAGATGCCCCCTAATGTGTGAGGTCAAAGGGAAGCGATGGATGAAATACATTGTAATCATTATCTTTGGAGAACTGAGAAGTCCAATGGAGCAGAGGTAGTACCTGAAACAAATACATAATAATGTCATATACAAATTCATATCTGAGGATGCTATGTTCAATATACTGGAACATTAGATCCTTTACAATATTTGAGTACATCATATAGTAAAGGTACAAGACCACGTATATTACAAAGGTGGATCGAAGCCACAATATACAATAATGATGAGTCTTCAAAGGTCTGGAAGCTGTGTAGGTAACCACAACATAATCTTGCGCAACTTAGTTCATGAATGTGAAACTAAGGTCTTCATAAAAAATCCAAGCCATGTGAATAGATGTTATTGAAGTCGAACATGGAGCGGATTCAACAGATTGTCAATCAATAGGTGAGAATAAACAAATGAAGCAAAGAAATTCACCAATAATGAAAGTGAATCCTGAGGTACAATCATAAAAAATATAGGTCTTCGATGTCAGGAAGTGATGATGTGGAACCATACTATGATAAGGAAGGAAATATATCCTCCAATGGATCACAAAAGTGACTAGGAACTGGGTAAAGGAAGGGAGACACAAGTAGTAACAGATACGACAATGATGGAATCAGGATATAGATCAGGCACAGGGTTAAGTCCTTGAACAGTGAACACAACACAGAGATGAACCAAGGCAGCATTTTAACTTTACAGATAGAACAACTAAACTTATATTTCATGTAGGAGACATGATCATATTCCTTAGATAGAACTGACAAGAGGAGGAGTAAGAAACTCGAAGTAATAGCTGAACTGAATGTGAACACTGAGACATGAGTATCGAAAAAAAAAGAGAGTTCTTTGTTCCAGGATGACATGCTACCACTAACTGAGAATCAAAAGAAAACTTCTTCCTTACCTTTCTTGCTAAATTTTAACGAGTCTAGGAAATTCAAGTCGGATCTCTCTTCATTTTTTGACAAGATTGAAGAGAAGAGGGAATAATGCTTGATAGTGTCACTGATTCGTGGATTTTATGAGGATGAACTAGTACATTCTCACTCTGTATTTTCACATTTAGAGAGTCTGAAAATTTCAAAGAAGACTCTAGGGGGGTCCTTTTTCATCCAATTTAGTCTCCTGAGGCCGAAAAAGTATAAAACATACCACAGAAGAAATCTCTTAACTTTTGTAGAAGAAAAGGTGAACCTTTTTCATACTTAGTCAGGGAGGTCTGAAAAAGGTTAAATTACCACCTACCCAATGCTCCTTCGAGAGCATCATATAGCTTGAGTTTTACGAGTGTGAAGGAAAACAAGATCACTCAGAAAGATCCATTTGAGTCCAGGAAATGAGGCTTACAACAATAAACTCGATGCTTTGTTCTTAGTGTTTAACGAGCATGACAAAGAAATAAAGTACACTCGGAATCTTTTTCATGTTTAGGTCTAGAGCACGAAAAAGAGAAAACTAAGCTCATACTGGGTGTTCCTTTTCCGTAACTTTAGTCCCTTAGGTACGGAAAAGTGATAAACCTGTACCTGAGAATACTCTTCTCAATTTTGAAGTAAAGAGAGTGATCCTTTCTCGTATTATTCCACATGGTCCGAGAAAGAGATAACCTACCACCAATGTGGATGCCCATTCACGTATTCTTAACGGGATTGAACGGACAAGTTTACTCGGCAGTCAAGTTTGTTTTTAAGGATTTAGACCTGGGCCTAAAGAAACTCCATAAGGGAGGGGAGTCCTATAAAGGGATAGCTTGTAAAAAGAGACCAAAATGAGCCTAAATTTGGCATGAAAAATAGCTAAAAAGATTCCCCTGAACCAATGACAGCTACAGTATGAGTATCAAAAGACAAAAAATAGGTTCTAAATGAGGATACTCATAGGAGGAAGGTCTTATCCACGGAAGAAAAATGGTAAAGACAAGGAGCTAATGGTTAAAAATACCATAGTCCATGGTCAAAATGTTAATGATAGGTTTAAGATGGAGTACGTATAAATGCAGAATGCATGTGAAACGACAAAAAACCATCCTATATGAGAAAAAACACCTTAAAAATGATGATAGACCTGTCACATGGAAAAGAAAATATGGTATTAGTTTATAAATTATGAACTATAGGGAAAAAACCCACTTGAAAAATAAATTTTCTATAAATAGTTCAAAACATAAATAAAAACTCACCATTTGGATTTTTAACCATAGAAGACAAGTTTATACCTCTACCTTCAATTGCTCGGTGTGGACAATTCGGTGGACCATTTCCAAATCCGCAAGTGTCAGGTAAGACTACACTCCATGCTCTTTCTTTTTACCCAAGCAATTATTAAAATTGAGCTCGAATTTCATATTTTTAGGCACCTTAAAAAAGAAACGCTATGTACGAGGGTTTGTGATAGTAAAAGTTGCGTACACGTGTTCTGTACGCGGGTTGCCTAAAGGACGGCCGCATACAGTATGCGACCTGCCTTAATAGACAGTCGCGTATGTTGCGTGAGGTGAAAAAAGAATGTGTAGGGATAAATTTTCAAAATTTTATATGAAATTAATGGTTGGCAATTGCTTGTTTATTTGGTTGAAAGATGGTGCTTGAGTGGAGGGAGTGCGAACATGAAGACATGGATCAAGAAGCTCTTCAAGATGCCCCTACAGTGAATGTTTTGCGTCAAAGTGGGCTATTGAAATTTTTCTGTACCTCACATATGCGGGCCAATGGCTGCCTCTTGGAGTTCCTGATAAGTTATTGGGATCATGATTTGGGCATGTTTGACCTTCAAGGTGAGTCCTTGGAGATTAATTCTGAGGATGTCTGTTTCATTAT
This sequence comes from Pseudotsuga menziesii, assembly GCA_001517045.1. Taxonomy (NCBI): domain Eukaryota; kingdom Viridiplantae; phylum Streptophyta; class Pinopsida; order Pinales; family Pinaceae; genus Pseudotsuga; species Pseudotsuga menziesii. The sequence goes on from LPNX010607726.1 coordinate 1,114,667, forward strand.
TGGTCTATCACGATGGGGAGCTCTAGTAAACTTGGAAGGCACCGATAGAGGTGGTGACCCTCTAAGTGTACATAACTATATTGATATATACTACACGCCAGGCACACAAAAGTGGGGTAGCTGCATCCCTATTGTTCACATACGTGAACTTCCTTTACAGGTGGTGACGAGTACTATAGGGAGGGTTGCAGGGTCGTCATCACTTCACCTTGCAACTCGAAACCAGATGAGTCTAGTAGTGGATTATATGCAGGGAGCTCCATATGACTGGTGCTCGGGAGTGATCCCAATTATGAGAAAACAACTCTTTGACTGCAAAAGAGGAAGGAGAAAGAATTTAGGGTATTCCAGCATACTAGTAGCCTTCTTCTTTGAGAGAGTGTCGGGATTGAGTCCTACAGTGCCACTACTAGTTCGTTCTCCTCATCAGCCTAGGTTGAGCAGGTGGGGAGATATTTTCCTCCACTAGGGAGGTGGTGGATCAGTGCAAAGTGTCTATGATGATGACTTCTACTTTTGGTGGGAGCTACAGTTTCCAGCTTTGGAGCAGTTTCCATATGCTAGAATGGTTTTCCGTGGAGATGTTGATCTCATCCTCCCTCTAGGAGGAGCATGGGGAGAGTTAGGTAATTTTTTATTTTCAGGTTTTAAATTTTTTATGAATTTTAAATATAGAGATATATACATATGTATAAGAGTTCTAATCCTTTTAACATATCAAAATGCAGATATTGGACCAGTCCTCCCAGAAGGGAATCCATGTATGTATGTACGTCTTGTCTTGGGAGAGGACCAGGGCTTGATTAGGGTTCTCAAGAGAAAGCTGTCCAGGCTTACCCAGAGACTACCTACCTTAGGGATTGAGCACATCCCAGCCATCATGCAGGATTTCGTAGTTGGTGTACCACCTGTCTGGATACGCCTTTTGAGGTGGGTATCCAGAGCAGTACTAGTATACATAGATGTTGTTGAGGCTGCTGAAGCTGAAGAGGCTGAAGAAGCCAGAGTACAGGGTGACCGGGGAAACCAGGCTGGTCCAAGTGACTAGGGTGGTCAATCTTAGACCTAGGGGCATTTTGATGAACTTAGATCCATATTTTGTATATTTTTTGTGTATTATACAGTTATGACTGGATCTAAGGATTAGATACTCGACCTATCTATGTAAATAGATATTCACACACACACACACACACACACACACACACACACATATATATATATATGTGAATATTTTGCTGGTTTATTTACAATTTTTTTTATGTGTTTGCTATATACTTTTTATGTAAAATGTGTTGAATGCCAATCCAAGATGTAATTAGCATATGCATCAGTTAATGAATTTTGATTCCTTGGAATATGATTGAATGTAATAAACTCAAAACTTCTTTCCAATAACCTAACTTACATAAATTGACGCAATAGAATAGGGTTCCGCACCTGATAAGCCTGATTGAGCTGGGAAACCACTAGTTGAGAGTCCAGTCGAAATTCCAGCTGAGTGATACCACATGACAAAGCATCCCATAGAAGCTCAATGACGGCCCTATATTCAGTCACATTATTGGAAGTAGGACCTAAGCAAGTGCCTCCTGAGGCAACTAACTATCCTGAGGGCAAATAAATGACGCATGCAGCCGAAGCTAAATTACAAGTGTGGCGACTGGCGCCATCAGCGAAACCTATGAAACTCTCAGAAGACATCTAAAACAACCAGTAGATGGTATAAAAAACACAAACTGATGAACTAGTGTACATAAAAATACATATAATAAAATACAAGAAAAATTGCTAAGCCTAAGCATAGTACTTTTTCAGGTAGAGCCCATTTCTAGGCTCAACCAGCTTATTCCCATCGAAATATATCAATTCATATGTTCCTTTTTTAACACTTTCGACATGATATAAGGTCCTAACCACATAGACCTGAAATTTCCTGCCCCCAGGGGTTCTTTGTCTTGTTCCCAGAGCAAAACAAGGTCCCCCTCAGATAAAATTCGAGGTTTGACCGATTTATCATATTGGTTTTTGACCCTATTTTTATGAGCTTGGTTTGTTGTCAGCGCATCTCTGTGTTGTTCATCAAGGTGTTCTAAATGTAATAGACGTTCTTCAATCTCAGTCGTATCAAGTAACACATGAATAACAATCTTTAAAGACAGGATTTCACATTCAATTGGGGCAACATCTTCCACTCCATGGACGAGCTGGAAAGGTGAAAACCCTGTAGCAGTTTTTACATTAGTCCGATATGCCCAAAGTGCAGGATATAGCATGATATTCCAGTTGGAACGGGCTGCATTAATAGTACATTTGAGGATTGTCTTCAAAGTTTTATTAACATCCTCGACCTGACCATTTGCTTGGGGATAGAACGAAGATGAATGTTCTTGTCTAAATCCTAGAATAGTAGTCAGTTTAGTCATCATGCTATTTTGAAAATGACTGCCATGGTTAGTGACAATCACCTTGAGTATACCGAATCATGCTATAATTTAATTGAACACAAAAAAAGTTGCAGTTTCCACGTCATCTCTAAAGGTGGGCATTTCCTCTACCCATTTTGTAAAATAATCCACAATGAAAATGATATATTTGTGCCCTGTAGCCGAGGTTGGGTTACATGTCACATAATCAATCCCCCACTGCATGAAAGGGCCCACTGAGATGATGGGAAATAACGGAGCGGGATGTGACCACATTTTTCTGGTATAAAGCTAACAAGGATGACAGCGCGTCATTTCTTCCACATAATCTTTAAAGATTGTGGGCTAGAAATAACCGGCACGTAATATATTCTGGGCCATTGCTAACCCAAATAAATGACCCCCACACGCTCCACTATGGGAATCATTTAGGACGATCTCTGCTTCCTGGGTAAGACATCGATGAAAAATGGAATCTACCCCCCTATGGTATAAGTATCTCCAATAATGAGGTTGTTCTTGGCATGTAGGCGTAGTTTACATCGTTCTTCCCGCGAGAAAGCTACAGGATACTTCAGAGTTTGGAGATAGATAAGTATATCTACGTACTAGGGATAAGAGGTGGAAATCAAAAAGATGTGCTCATCTGGGAATGAGTCCTCTTCAATAGCTACATCTTCTTCTACTAGAAATTCTACAATAAGCTCAACAAAAACTAAGGATTTTTTTAGATTTGGCGGATTGAAAATCCAAGTCAAACTCTTGGAGAATGACTATCCATTTGTTGAATTTTCCTCCAATTATCCATTGGGACAAAACATACTGAAAAGGATTAACATCTGCCACTATCGTTGTAGTCCTTAGTAAGATGTAGTGACGTAACCTGTGAACAGCATAAACAGCTGCTAAGGCCAATTTCTCGACGTGGGAGTAACTCAGTTCAGGTCCAGCTAAAGCACGACTAAGATAGTAAATGGCATGCTCTTGGAGCTTATCGTCCTCCTGGAATAGGACTATCCCTATGGTCGACTCAGACGCAGCCAGATACAATATAAAATCCCTAGAGTAATCTGGTGGACGCAATATTGGTGCTGACAACAAAGATTTTTCAATGCCTCGAATGCGAGTTGTGCAGTTTCATCCCATACAAATGGGGTGTCTTGTTTTAGCAGGCGCATGAAACCCTTAGTAATCTTGGCATAGTTTGCAATGAAACGTCGAAGAAAATTGGACTTTCCCTGCAGGCTCTGAAGCTTCCTGATAGAATGAGGAGGAATATTTACAATGGCCTCAACTTTTAATGGATCCACCTGAATTCCTCTATTAGAAACAATGAATCCGAGCAGTCTCCCTAACTCGACACAAAACACACACTTGTGGGGATTCAAGTGGATTTTAGAGTATATCTGCATCGTTCAAATATCAAACGTAGGTGATCTGGATGGTCAATCCTCTTACGAGAATGTGCAGGCAGATCATCAAGGTAGGGTTTGACAATGGCTTTGATATCATGAAAGGAAAAATTCATTGCCCACTGAAAAGTTGCCCCAACATTTTTCAATCGAAAGGGCATTTTTTTGTACGCGAAGGTACCCCAAGGACAAATGAAAGCAGTTTTATGTTGGTCTTCTGGTTTTATTTGAATTTGATTATATCCGAAGAAACCATCCATAAATGAAAAGACTTCACTTCCCACGCAAGCATCAATAATTTGATCTATAAATGGCGTGGGATAGTTGTCCTTAGGACAGGATTTGGTTAAATCTCTGAAGTCAGTACAGACGCATATGGTCCCTTGCTTCTTATCAACAGGAATAGGGTTGGATACCCATTCTGTCAAAGCTATGGGATAAATAAAACTGACTTTTAGCAGTTTTTCCACTTCAGCCTTCACTGCTGCCGCTTTACGTGGGTTAACAGGTCTCAATTTTTGCCGAACAGGTTTAGCATCAGGGTATGTTCGGATCTTGTGCTTGACTATAGATGGATCAATTCTTGGCATCTCCTCATATGAACAGGCAAAAACGTCACAGGATTCCTTAAACAAGGTGGTATAAATGACAATCTCTTTAGGAGAGAAGTTTGCGCTGATATGTATATTTTCCACAACGTCAGGATTTGCAGAGATGTTTATAGGGATGGTAGTAGAAATATTTTCCATATTCCCCTCAGTAAATGTTCCTTCCCTTGGTAAGGGATTAACGAGCATATGAACATCGCCTGCCAGTCTCATATGAAACTCTTGATTCTCTATCCTGCTTAACTTTGGAGGAAAATAGGATCGATGGTGAAGATCTTCACAGATCTTATCTCATCCACACATGGCTTCCAGAATGGCTTCATCAAAAGGTAAAACCATATCTAAACAATCTATAGAATGAAAAGAGTTTTCTGCCCAAGCAGGCAAATAGACTTCTTCCAGTTCCTATGAGACTGAGAGTGGAACTGGAATGGGATTAATAGTGGTTTGGGTGATAGCTTGATAAGGCACTTCCACTTCTGATAAGGGAACTTTAGGTTCATGGTGGGTAGGGAGAACCCAAGGATCAATCCTATCAACAACTGTAGCAACGGACTTTCCCAAATGAGTAGAACCTTTATAATTAATCGGAGCTGAAAGATAAAATGTGCCCATCAATTATGAATACATTCCAGCTCCTAATCTCTCTGCAACAGGTTTGTCTTGATCAACCAATATTACAGTGGACTCATTAGATTCCATGCGGCCTTTTCGAGTAAAATTGAGTTGGTCAATAGTAACCAACTTCCCTTCGTGTGGAAACACTACCACTCGAAAGACGACCGATGCAATAGCAGACATGGCATAAGTCCAGCTTATTCCCAAGAGTAAATTATAGTCCAAAGGTGCATCAATCACCTCTACCTCAACAGACACCACTTTCCCTACCAGCTTACTTTCAAAAGCTGGTAGGATACCATGCGGACAGAATGTCCTTCCGTCGAAAGCAGTAAGTAGGGTGTTTAATAGGACAAGCTTTGGGGATCCAAGAGCTTTCCAACATGACAAGGACATAACACATGTAGAAGCACCCTCGTCGACAACTACCCTTCCAATGGTCTTTCCACCATGGATGACATCTATCGATAAGGCTACATGGTAAGGTAGGCAAATTTTGACATCAGACAAGTGAAATTTCTCCATGAGACTCGATGAGTCCATACTGCCTAATGTTGCTAAGAGTGCATCTCGTTGGGCGGGACAACTTTGTAACACCTCTAAAGCTGACATTGCACAAGGTGTTTGGGCTAAGTCTTCAACTACAGAGTAATTGGATGCAGCCCTAGCATTAGGATTATGGAAGGTATTCTTAAAGACACCTTTCAATATCTTGGGCATAACTTCGGCAAGTTTCTCGATCGTGTGAGGGTTAGAAGTTTCACCTATGGACTTCCCTTCTCCAAGGTCTCTTTTTCATAGTTATTATTCCTGGTCTGTAGTAAAGTTTGAGATCGAACCATGTTGATATAATTGGGGTCAAGGGAATTTGGGGTGCCCCTTGCTGCATTCGAAGCTGAAGCAGAATTTTGTCCTTAGGGAAAAGGATCCGTCAGGACAGCCAGTTGTTGAGCTTTTAACAGCTTCTGAGCTTGTTCCATAAGGGTACAAATATGGGTAAGGTGATCTTCATGGCACAACTTGCATGGGAATTTCACCTTTTTATTTTCTTTCTTGCCCCCATTAGCATTATTTATGGGTTTTTGCTTGTTTTGATTTCCCTCCCCTTTCTTTCTGCTCTTCTTTTTCCCACCAGGCTACTGATTTCCCTTCTGAGAGGTTTGTGCAAAAGCATTTGCATTTTGGGGTGAGGGGTCAGCCTTTTCTTCCTCCATCGTAGAATGTTTGACGAACAACTGATGGAGCTATTTGGCCAAAGATTCTACAGTGGGAGAATTCACGGAACCAACCACACCATCAGCATGGGGTCCAGGCTTAGGTTTCTCTGCATTGTGTGTTGGCCTCGGTGCCTCAGGGATAATCTCATATAAGATCCCAGACTGAGAATATATCAGATCTAGTTGCTTGTCCCTGAGGATAGCTTCTTCCTCACTCGTCACTCCTAAAGTAGATACGTCCTTAGATATATAAGGCCAAAGTGATTTAAGGAACCATTCTAGTAAGAACTTAGGAGGAATAGTGGCTTTAATAAGGATCTTTCGCCTCCTCCACTCTTGGATGTGATCCGAGATATGGGTAGATAACAAGTCCGTTCCGAAATCATATCGGACAGGAAGCTGTAAGTGGCTAAGGAATGCGTTAGCCAAGTCCCAAAAACTACTAAACGTAGCAGAAGGCAACTCAATGTACCATTTTGTTGTGGTACTCGTTAATGTTATTTGGAACATCCTCAACCGAACTAAATATTCATTCAATGAGTTGGAAGAGCACCACAAATGAAAAGTGGTGGCATGAGCCCCAAGATCTTCACCAACTTTGCCTTCGAATTTTGGGATGTCCGAGGGAAACTTGGTGGGTATAGGTGGCCAAGAGGGATCATGCCTCATTGGGTCATTCATCAGTTTAGACAAATCTGACAAGTTTAACGTTGCTAGGAAAGGAAGCTTAGGTCAAATTGGAGCACTAAAAGTACCAGTTTGGGGATTAGAGGGAATTGCCCCCAAATTCCCATATGTAAAGGTGGAGTTTCCCCCTGCCACCGATTGCGAAGTGGATGGGTTACTTTGAAATGGATTCCATCCGTAAGCCAAAGGATTGTTGGTGTGAGGTGCAGTATAAGAGTTTTTGGCTGCCCCAGTCGAAACTGGGGTTTGAAATACAGGAACAGGTATCCCGCAACTAAAAATAGAAAAGGGAGAGCTTGTGAACGAAGCAGAGACCGGGGTTTAGAAACTTTGACCATAAGGGTTAGTGTTTCTAAACTGCATCCCTACATAAGAGGGTGGTGGGCCTACGTATGGAGTGGATGGGGGAATGTGCTCCCCATTCCAAGGAAATCCTTGGACAACAGGCGAGGATCCTATAGGACCACTTTGGGCAGTGTGTGTGAAGGAGGTTGGAACTGTAGGTACACTAGGAATCCTAGTGACCATACCACGAGAAGCATCTACTAGGCTTGTGGGAACCGGTGGTTGAACCAGTTGGCTTACTGGAGTTAAGGGCGTAGTAGGTATGCTTGATCTAGGGGTATTTACCGGGGGAGATAGCACCCCTTCAGCCGGGATGGCTGAGGTGAAAATGAAAGAACTTTCTCCTGCACCAAATGTTATTCTACCCATAGGGAAACCAATCATGGGTGGATGAAAAGGACGAATCTGAACGATCACAGGATCGTTTAAGTCAGTCAGAGGTGTATTAAAATTCCTTGCAAACTCGTCAACCTGCAAGTATTCTATCTCAACTGTGTTTAAATCAAGACTGTTTTCCCTAAGTTCTGGTTCACCCGGAACTTCATTGACTCCTATCGGTTCAAATGAACCCTTGATGTCCAATCTCTGCCTTTGAGGGGGAGGTGGAGGTTCCAATGTGATAAGAGGAGGAAGGTTTTGCAACCTTCATGACCTTCTGATAGGTTGGTCCTCCATGATTGTAAATTTGATAACTCAAACCCTAAGGTTGACTAAACACAGACAAGCCACAGAGCAACCACTATGGAAAATCCTAAAGTCTCAACAGTTAGAAAGGGTAAAAGATATGCTTTCCCGAAGGAAGTTGAAAGATGGTTTCTTGGCATCCTTGAAGAGGTTCTTAGGCAAAAGCGGAGGAATCACCCATCGCCCTCCTACACTTTCAACAAGGGTTACCTTCCAAGCCCGTCCAAGGTGAACTAGAAATAGCCTTCCGATTTACCTATGTATGAACCCTAGGTGTTAAGATACTAGAGGCTACCTTAATTATACCTACAGTATGGGGGGACAGTTGCAATCCTAATTCGTATGCATGGGCAGGGTAGCTGAGCCCAAAACTATGTTGAGGACAGAATCCCCAGATGCGTAAAAACCCTGCTTTATGTTTCGACAAGGAATTAGAGGGTTATCTCCTAAGTCCAATGCCTCCACGTGGCCTCGTGCTTGACTCCCATTTGAAAGGAGCTTCCCAGATACTATCGATAAAGAGAAGGATTTACCTATCGATTGGCCCACTATATCTAAATTTAAATACTTATGGGAAGTTTACACTTCCTATCCCACAAGTCTAGCCTAATCTAGTAGGTGTATGGCCCTATAAAACAAAAATTAATAATAAATTTTAATTATAGTGTTCATTTTAAGGGATATTTTTTACTCATAAGGCAAGTGGAGTGAAAGAATATGATGTTATTGACTCGATAAGAAATGTAAAAATAAAAGGTGTATAAATCAATTTCAAAGCAAAATGATCACTATTTAAAACAAGATTCTCTTTTCTTTTTTTTGTAAATATAAACTGATGAAAATGCAACTAATGAAGAGGAAACTAAGACTATATTTTTGTAATTTTCGAGATTTTATTAAAAACTAAAAATAAAACTATTATGCAAATCAAATGCAAAAGCTTCAAATGTTTTCTTTTCACTTTTCAAATTGCTCAAAAACTACTATACACCTAAATGCACAATTCTTGAGTATGCTTGAATAAATTAACTGTATAAGGTAAGAAAAATGAAACAAAGCAGATTCATAAAACCAAAGATCAACCACCTAAGGAAGACTCAGAAAAAACCTAAGTTGGGCAGACACAATGAATGGAAATCACTGAAATAAAACAAAGGAAAGTGAAAAACCAACTCTATCTGGAGATAGAAAAGGATAAAATGATGTCTAGAACCCTGATCACTGATTCAGACAGTCTGGGCTCCCTAAGGGAGTCTCCAGTTCTGTTGTTCAGGAATAAACACCCTTATAACCTAGGGTCTGGGGTTACCAACTTACTTCTAAAAATTGTAGAAAATTAGCTTTAGTTAAATACAGAAAGGAAATAGGAAATAATATTGGACTCACCCGATTACCGATAGTTGATCCAAGCTTTATCTTCTTCCGCTCTGCTTCTCTCCAAATCTTTCAGGGATGTACCTCCTTCACCTGCAAAGAGAAAATTCTCCAAGTACAATCTTATACATGTATATATGACAGGTTATATAAACAACATATATGTGCTTAATCAATTATATTCATAAAACCCTAATACATAAAAGAGACTCAACACAATGTTGGAAGAAGAATTGTCTTTATTAATAATCAGTGAATGATATAAGTGTACAACCCAACGCCTGAGACAAGGACTCCTCTGCAACAAGGATAGTCGCATACAGTACGCGAGTTGTCAACAAGGATAGTCGCATATGTACACGAGTTTCAATGGAGATAGTCTCATATGCCCATCCATACTTAGAAAAATAAAATGGTAATCTAGTTGAAAGGTAAATGCATCTCATCTCATGCCCATTTATAGTGTTTAGGAAAAATTCAATCCTGAAATGTCCTTTTGTGTGCCAACATAATAAATTGTCGGCACTCGGACAGAGAAGTGCCATTTGGGTTGATAACACCAGCGCTACTGGATCTTGGAAGAAGCAGAATGTGAGTGGGAGAACACATTTTGGGTGTTCTAAATCCATCCACCTCCACCTTTCGATCAAACTCCTCTTTGTGAGGTATTTTCCTCAATTATTCTCATATTTTCCTCATTTCTTCTCATGAATTTTTCCCTAAATTCATTAATTTATTTACCCTAATTTGAAATTAAACCAAAATAAATTAATTTATGTCCAATGGAAACCAATGGACTCCAAAAACCTAATGGAATTGGCCAATGGAAACCAAAACCCCAATGGAAACCAATGGAAACCAAAACCCCAATTTAATCATAAAAATAAAATAATTTTGATTATTTACCAAAATTCATACCCAAAATTGACATGCCCAATGAAAACCAAAACCCCAATTAACTCATAAAAAAAAAATCAATTTCACTATTTCCATATGCATATTCACAGGCATCCTTGTGATTCCATACCAAAATTCACAAATATGCAAAGTTTGTCAAGCACATTGCAAGTTTTTATAAGTAATTTATATATCCAATGTAAACCAAAACCCCAATTAACTCATAAAAAACAAATGAACTTTACTATTTGCATATGTATATTCGCAAGCATCATTGTGAATCCAAACCAAAATTATCAAAGATGCAAAGTTTGTCAATTATATTGCAAGCTTGCATACAACTAAAAAAAATCAAGTAGAATTCATATCTTCCCTAAAATACATAAAAAAACATGCTAAATCCCTCGCCTCTATCCGAAATATCAAAGTTGGTCGTCCAAGAACATCAATAAACACCTTATAGTTTTGATGAAACTTCCTAATCCAAGTGTTAAAATAAGGTATAGAAGCTTCCCATGCTTTTAACAAATATTTCCTCTTGACTGAAGGGTACTTTTTGGTTAAGGTCAAGACAATGAAGTTCAACAATAGGCTCTACGTACATGAAGATACATAGGTAGGTTGATGTGTTTTATTACATTCCAATCACATACTACCATACATGATATAATCCAGTGGAAACCTTGCAACCATAAAATCCACTATACACAATTGTGCATTTAAAGTCTCTCATGGGTATATAGAAAGAGGGCATAGAACTAAAATAACATCAAGTGGAATCCATACATGGCCCAAATTACATATAAACAAATATCTGCTAAATAGACTTTGGAGTCCAAAAAACATCACGCTACAATAATAATTACATATCTAACAAAATCTTTGCCTATACTGGGATTTTATTCATCAATAGCACATTATGCTACCTATTCTAGGGTCTAGTCGTTTCCTCTACCCGCAATATGGGAGGTAGTCCTACAAGGGAATTAGTCAGCACCTCACAATTTCGATGAAACTTCATAATCCAAGCCTTAAAATAAGCTAGAGGAGCTTCGCAATAAACATATGCACTTAAGACATTTTATGTACACTTGCATATGGAAATTGGAATTAATACTTGAATTTAGGACATAAATATAAAATGAAAAAATGTTAAATGTTTATTCTTTACTGTAAAATTCAAGATCAATTTTTAAATTTACATAATAGATTTAGTTTATGTTGTTATTTGTTGTACATTAGTTATACAGTTTTCAGTTCTTAGAGATGTCATTATATCATGTGTTTATATTTCTAATGATATTTTATTTGTATTTATGATTGCAGTGGATACTATGGATAACAATATTGAGATATTGAGGTTTATTGGCCATCTAAGAGAGATTGGTTCTGCTTGGAGGGGTGGAGATGAGCTCCACCGCTCCTTGTAAAATTCATTGTTGACTATTGTTGATACGATCTCAAGATCGAATGATGCTTTGTATAGAATCGTATCATGTAGGGAGAGGAAAAGACAAAAATATGCTCATGGGTTGAGATACAACGACGTAAAGAAGCTGAAAATAAAAAAAGAACACATGTATACATTATTTAGAGTGCCTGGGATGAACGACATTCAAGAGATCACCTGGCCACATATCTCTATTGAGTGGTGCACCTTTCCACCCATTAGAGACCATTGGATGGATAGGTGGTACATGGTTTTTGACATTCGCCCGCACAACAATAGGGAAGTACCATTGTACTTCCTCCGAAAGTTGTATGCAGAGTTTGTGATGGGGAAACATGTCAACTATTTTGACATGTTCGTATTCCAGGGAGTCGGTAGGGGGATGCCCAAACACTGACCCAATGTTAGGCATAGAGATGCCAATCCAAAGATACCTGCAACCCGTTCCCACCTACCGAGGGACGACATCCCTCCTGCACATGACATTGTTTCCCAGACACATGAGGCATTTCTGACTCTAGTTGAGATGGTCTCTCAACACACGACCACTATTGACCAGACATTTCCCTCTTTCTCTGTTGGGGTATAACCACCAGCTTCTGGTGGTAGAGGAACATCTATTGGTGGGGATAAACCAACATCCCATGTGCCTCAAAGTGAACCACACGTCTGCACATCATGTGGTCAACCCTGTTATGGTCCTGGAACAAGACATGGAACCTCTACAATGACTGGTGGTCAGGTAAGGACATTGTTAAAACTCTATTATTGTTCAATTTTTAATTTTTCCATATTGTATGTAACATATTAAAATATTCGTAATATATGCAATATTTACTCTTGCAGGAGATTGATGCCTCTTAGGTGGGTGGTACTGCACCCGGTGTGGTTGCACCCGAGGTCCAAACAACCACCATTGAGGTAATATCTAAACATTTGTCATTTCGTTAATACATATCATTTTGTTAATGCATGTGTTAGTCTTGATTAATTTGTTAAATTGTCTAATATTTACAATTTTTGAAGTTGCAGGAACCCCACTTAGAACGTGATGCTGGAGACATTGATCTCAACGAAATACTCCAAGGTGGAATTTACGATTACTTGAAGAATGTAAGTACATGGTTAATAACTGAATATTGTTTGAACTATTTAATTTCTTACTCTACACTCCTTTATATATTTTTAATATTTATAATTTTTGAACTTGCAGATGCTATCAGCATCTGAAGAGGGGCAAGAAATTGATGAAAGCGGTCACTCCCATGGGGTAGATATGTCCCAGGAAGGGGTAAGTATATTACAACATGTTAGTTTTTCAGTACATATTATTCCATCCATTCAACTCCATGTCTAACTATGGTAACAATTTATGACTGCATACATCATCGCAAATCTGTGCACCGCCTCTTTGGTTTGGATCTCCCTGTAGTCCAAACGTAGATAAGGGCATTGTTTACACTAGATGACCCTCTTCCTTGAAAATAGTGGGCGTGCATGAGGATCAACCTACTCATCCCACGATACTGTACACACTTCCAATGGAAGTTGTTGGTTAGCTTTGAATTCACTTCACAACTAGTTTTTCTTAATGTTATTTTCACATGTTTACAACATCAGGATGTAGAGTCATCCATGCCAGACCTTAGTGGGGTTGTTGATGCTGCGGTTAATGCTGCATATACAATAGGGATAAGTCACACTAAGGTACATCTACTTGAATATTTGTAATTGTACAGTTCATTTGTATTGTTTATGGACATGCACGATGTCTAACTAGTTTATCATTTGGTGAATGTAGCCACACCCTGGTCCATTAGTGCATGCAACCGAGCTTGATGTTCAACCTACGGCTCCTCTTACTACTGAAGAGTCCTAGCATTTTACCCTAGAAATGGTTTTTTCAGTGAGATGTTCATTTTTTACATAATTGATTAGTACTTTCTCATTCATGCACATGTTGATAATTCTTGATATAATTGACATATTTTTTTTTATTCGTAGAGAAGCGTTGCAGAGAGACTCTCTGCAAGGAGGAGGACACTAGAGGCACCTATACCCCCGAAGGATGCGTGAGTATTTGTTTTATGTACAATTGAGTCATATTTTAATTTTTCAAACATTGTTATTGCTGGACAATACTAGTTCAGTTACCTGATCAAGAAATATTTTCATTGATTTGCAGTCGCCAGAGATGCACAGTGGTTGTCGAAAGAGGCAACAGGCATCAGGGTCCGGGAAAAACAAGAGAAAGTTAGAGTTTTGATGTGTTAGTTGAGGATAAATATGTATTTTTATGTACAATCCGAAGTTAGAGTATAGGGGCGCAGTCCAGGACAGATTTACTTTTGTTTGCACATGTACATCAAGGATTTTTTTGATACATGTACATTGACAGGCCATAGATGGGCCTTCTTTTTTTGTATTATAAATTTCATGATATAAAAAAAATTTCATATCAAGGCTCTTCAGATCTTCATGGTTCAGTATTTTAAGTGTGATTATACACGTGTGGCCAAGAATGTTTCTATGTATAATGTTCCCAATTTTTATAGATTTTACGATTGCATGGAGATATCAGTTATAAATTTGAGAACAATGCACAATTACAATATTATGTAATGACAAAAATGTACATTTCAATTATTTTTTACCACGATCCAATTGCATATACAATGTTATATTAACAATGTTAAATTGTATTCACAAAGATGGAATATACCTAATACACATAAGCACCCAACACAACTAAGCAACTGATCCAACTAAGTGGAATACAAAAGCACCTTACCCACATAACAACCTAACAAAATTTTAAAGGATGCATGAAGTTGACACACCTAAGTGATGCACCTGTTTGGTCTACATAAATAAAATTAGTGTTTGGCATGATGTCTTTCATCTAACGAATACATGGGATACACATCAAACCTAAAAGTATTCGAGTATTATAAGGTTGATTCAAAATAATGGTTATGACTATATCCTGCACATTATTTTATCATTTTGTTAATGTACATGGCATTTGATGAATGGCCTCGAGGAACAACTTTGAAAGAGATGAAAATTATGTGTGATTTTATTATAGTTTAAATTGATTCGAGAAGTACTATTCTGAATCTTATTTTATAAATTTATGTTTATGGAGTATTATTCGAAACATGCATAGTGTGAAGATATAATATTTTGTAATAATGGCATAATAGGTTGGCCACTTGTTTCTAAACATAAACATGTTCCATTACATGGTTACTGATGTAATGTCATTGTCTCCTCCTACATTTCATTGTACTCACATCTCTTGGATGACCAAGCTAAATTAATATGGGAAACAACCTTCTTTCGAATTTCCAGTCTCACAAATGATATGAGATCCTAAGATCAATTCGCCTCCACATAGAGATTGACAACTCCTTTCGCCTTGATTAAAACAAAAACAAAGAATATTTCTTGCTTGACAATGATGGGAAATAAGTCAAGTTAAACACCTCACAATAGGTAACATAATTCTCAACAGCTACACATGGAATAATAGTTTGCAACAATTATTTTTTCAAGAGGGGAAGATCTACAATCACCTTCAAGCTGACCTCTATGTGCAAAAATTTCACATTCACTTACTGAGCAAAACCCTAGTTTCCAAAATTGACAAAACAAATGATCCCTTGTCCATGGACCCAGAGTAGAGGACCTACCTTAGCACTATCCCGATTTCCTGAATCTAACGGATTCGATGGTTCGTCGATTCGAGCAACGACCATCATTCTATCGCATGTTGAATCCCACCTCCTACAGGATTTCAGGAACACCTGTTGAATCCCTACCCAAGGCATGGAATGGAAACCGTGCATCAAAAAGGGCTTTCGGTGGGTCATGCAAGCATGTTTAGGTAGGTCTCATGTGCGAACACTAGCCACACATTCACGATTGAGGAATTTGCAAAGTTGACCCCTATGTGCAAAAATTGGACATTACCTTACTAAGCAAAACCCTAGTTTCCAGAATTAACCGAAAAATGATCCCTTGTCCATGGACCCAGAGTAGAGGGCCACCCCTAGCACTATCTCGATGTCCTAAATCCAATGGATTCAACGGTTTGTCAATCCGAGCAACGACCATCATTTTATCGCACATTGAATCCCACCTCCTCCAGGCTTTCAGGGACACCTGTTGAATCCCTACTTGGGGCATAGAATGGAAATCGTGCATCAAAATGGGCTTTTGGTAGGTCATGCAAGCGTGTTTAGGCATGTTACATGTGGGAACACTAGCCACACATTCATGGTCGAGCAATATGTGAAGTTGCCCCCCATGTGCAAAAATTTCACATTCACTTACTAAGCAAAACCCTAGTTTCCAAAATTGACCAAAAAAATGATCCCTTGTCCATGGAACCAGATTAGAGGGCCTCCCATAGCACTATCCTGATGTCTAGAACCAAAAAAAGCCGATGGTTCGTTGATCCTAGCAACGGTCATCATTCTATGGCATGTTGAATCCCACCTCCTACAGGATTTCAGGGACACTTGTTGAATCCCTACCTGGTGCATAGAATGGAAACCGTGCATCAAAATAGGCTTTCAGTGGGTCATACAAGCGTGTTTAGGCATATTCCATGTGGGAAATCTAGCCACACATTCACGGTCAAGGAATTTGAAAAGATGACCCCTATGTGCAAAAATTGGACATTCCCTTATCCATGGACCCAGAGTAGAGGGCCACCCCTAACACTATCTTGATGTCCTAAATCCAATGGAGTTGATGATTTGTTGATCCGATCAACGACCATCATTTTATCGCACGTTGAATCCCACCTCCTACAGGCTTTCAGGGACACATGTTGAATCCCTACTCGGGGCATAGAATGGAAACCGTGCATCCAAACGGGATTTTGGTAGGTCATGCAACTGTGTTTAGGTATTTTCCATTTGGGAATGCTATCCAGACATTCATGGTCGAGCAATATGCGAAGTTGACCCCCATGTGCAAAAATTTCACATTCACTTACTAAGCAAAACCCTAGTTTCCAAAATTGACCAAAAAAATGATCCCTTGTCCATGGAACCATATTATAGGGCCTCCCATAGCACTTTACTGATGTCTTGAATCCAATGGAGCCAACGTTTCATATATACGAGCAATGTTCATCATTATATGGCACGTTGAATCCCACTTCCTACAGGCTTTCAGGGACACCTGTTGAATCCCTACCTGGTGCATAGAATGAAAACCATGCATCAAATGGGATTCCAATGGGCCATGCAAGCATGTTTAGGCATGTTCCATGTGGGAACGTTAGCCACACGTTCACGATCGAGGAATTTGCAAAGTTGACCCCTATGTGCAAAAATTGTACATTCCCTTACTGAGCAAAACCCTAGTTTCCAAAATTGACTGAAAAAATGATCCCTTGTCCATGGATCTAGAGTAGAGGGCCACCCTTAGCACTATCCCGATGCCCTGAATCCAGCGGAGTCGACAGTTTGTCGATCCAAGCAAAGGCAATCATTTTATCGCACATTGAATCCCACCTCCTACATGCTTTCAAAGACACTTGTTGAATCCCTACTCGGGGCAAAGAATGGAAACCGTTCATCAAAACGGGCTATCGGTAGGTCATGCAAGTGTGTTTAGGCATGTTCCATGTGGGAATTCTAGCCACATGTTCGTGGTCGATCAATATGCAAAGTTGACCCCCATGTTCAAAAATTTCACATTCACTTACTCAGCAAAAACTTAGTTTCCAAAATTGACCAAAAAAATGATCCCTTGTCCATGGAACTAGATTAGAGGGCCTCTCGTAGCACTATCCCGATGTCCTGAATCCAACGGAGTTGATGGTTTTCCGATCTGAGCAACAACCATCATTTTATCACATGTTGAATCCCGCCTCCTACAAGATTTCAAGGACACCTGTTGAATCCCTACTCAGGCATAGAATGGAAATCGTGCATCAAAATGGGCTTCTGGTAGGCCATACAAGCATGTTTAGGCATTTTCTATGTGGGAATTCTAGACATACATTCACGGTCGAGCAATATGCGAAGTGACCCCCATGCGCAAAAATCTCACATTCACTTACTAATAAAAACCCTAGTTTCCAAAATTGACCAAACAAATGATCCCTTCTCCATGGAACCAGATTAAAGGGCCTCCTATAGCACTATCTCAATGTCCTAAATCCAACGGTTCATCTATCCAAGAAATGACCATCATTCTATCACACGTTGAATCCCACCTCCTATAGGCTTTCAGGGACACTTGTTGAATCCCTAACCGGTGCATAGAATGGAAACTGTGCATGAAAATGAGGTTCCAGTGGGTCATGCAAGCGTGGTTAGGAAATTTCCATGTGTGAACGGTAGCCACACATTCACAGTCGAGGAATATGTGAAGTTGACCCCTATGTGAAAAAATTTGACATTCCCTTACTGATCAAACTATGGTTTCTATGGTTTAGAATGAAAAATATGGTTTACGGTGCAAACTTGAGTTAATAGGATTGGCTATAGGGTTTGTAAGCTAGGATTGGAAATGGTTATTATGTTAGGATTACCACTCCTTAACGTCACGACTCCCATGGAGAAACAAATTATCGGAGTCAAGGAGATAATTATCAGATTCAAGGAGATGTCCTTATAGGATCAACTTCGAGATTCAAGGAAAATGCAATAGATATATCTCAGATAGAGTGATAGATAATGGTATTGGGCTATAAGGCATGAGTCATGTAAGTATAAATATAATACAACAAATCCATGATGAAGCTCAGGTGCAATTTATCAAGTTGTAGAAGTCTATTAAATTTATCAATCTATCAAGCGCTCAATCTATCAATCTGTAAATAATAAATGAGACCATGAAACCAAAATATCTGACTACCACATACCTAACTACCTACCTGTGGTCATTCAACCAGACCATCGAGATCACCTCTAATAGCATCAGTATCCTTTAGCCTCTCATGCTCGGAGTAAGGCAACAAGTATTGTGGCTTTGGTGACTTCTTGTTTGGCATTGTTTGCAGCTGGAGGTTTGTGCCAATAAATAAGTTTGTATAATGGTATACAATTTGACTTGGTCTATAATCTTCAAATACATAACCTTTTTTCTTTTGTGTGTGGAAAACCTATGTCAAATATTCTCCTTTGATAACCATCGACCCAATTGGAAAATCATTGCCCTCAGAGTCGCCTAATGAGACAATGAGGGTTTGCTTCCCATCCAAGCAACGTGCCAGCCAGTAGTCAGTGTGACATTCATTGTCTCTTGGGGAAACCACTATGTATATGTTCCCTGCATAAAATAAAGTGAAGACCTAGGAGTCAACTAACTAAACACAACTAGTTGTCAAACATTTCAAAGTTATCAACGTAATAGTTGAACCTGGTTGTATGAGATCTGAAATGTGGTCATAGTCATGTGAAATACTCGACTGGCCCTCCTCCAACTAGGATAATTATGCAGTTACTTGTCGACCAATGAGCAGTGATACCCAATCCCAGCTATCAACCCAATCTGTGTATTCACAGTTGTCCCATTCACCACTGCTACATGGATACAAAAAACAAGAGAGTTTTCTTGTCCACATTTCAACTATAGCATTGTCTGACATCCTAACTGAATGGAATGCACGAGTTCCTTGGATGGTCTTGCACTCATATAGGTGTGATCAATCTACATCAACCACCTCCCAAAAATATCTATGTACATGTGGTTTTTGAGATGATTGGTCTTCTTTCCTTCTAGATCCTTGCCCCATCACTGAAGAAAACCATGCAACAATGGTCTTTGCATCTCGGATGAGAGAAATAGTTGTGAATTTCATCTCTTTCCTACGTAATGCAGTCTTGATGCATGCACCTACTCCATCATGTTCCCCTTTTCCATGTCCAATCTCAAAATAGTTCTAAATATGTGGCACCTTGTGCCTCTTGTGGAGAATACATAACCATTGGAAGACACGAGAATTTTTGAAATTCCCCGCACAACCATTAGACCAAATCCAATGTTGTTCCACTTGTATATTGTTATCCTCCAAGTGTTTGTAGAACAATTGAAAGCTGTGTTGTAAAAAAGCCAAATCATGACACCTGTCATCACTTATGTAAAAGTGATACTTCTTCAATATAACCATTTTCTCTTCAGTACTATTTGCCCCGTGTCTATAGGTGATATGGACCATTATGTTGAGCTGGTCTGAGTGATAATATTGACTCTGAATCTCGTTCTCTAGTTGAAGAGTGTAGTTTTCCACAAAATCAACCACTGATAATAAAGTTCCAATAGGAAATGTATCCCTGCATGCTCTAAACTGCTCATCTTGCCGACATGCCACATGTACATGCTTTACATATTGTTGTGTCTTTTCAAATAATTCCTCCATGAAGTTGCACACCAGTACCTGGTAGATACACAATAAATATGTACAGATCAATATGTTGTTACATATATGAAGTAGCGATAGATGAAGGAAAAAATACTATTCAAGAACTCGTTACTAACCTAAGAGGTGACCAATTGTATTTTTTTTCTTTCATTCCCTCCACCAATATCATACGTGACATATTTGAATGACTGTAAGTTCATGCTCATCAGTGACATGTATGCATTTGTCCAAAAATTCCATTCCACCACACCTTGGGCATATCCCATCTACGCAAGGCCTTTGATAAAATGTGCAACCTTCTGTCCTTCTACACAAGATGTTATGGATAAACTGTCTAGATGATGTCGGTGGCAATGTAGTTGAGCATTCCTACACAAGAGTGTTATGCAAAACATGCAATATATGTATATATGTGTCATAATAATAACTGTACTCTATGTGAAATCGACGACAACATGTGTTATGACTTTTGTTTATTTTAACATACCGTGGTTTGCATTTATCGAAGGACCTTTGGCCCAAGTTAAGTTCATTATGTTCATGCCTAAATCTCTCATATAATTTTGTTTGTGTCATGTCAAGAAAATGTTTAATGTGGGGCTCACGATCCTTTGAACTCCTTCTCAATTTTACTACATCTTTTTGGTTGGATGAAGGTCTACTATTGTCACACCAAAACTCCTGCACCAATCCCTTTACCGCATCAATGAGCTTCATATCGGAGTGTGGAAACCTGCCAACGAAGGACCAGACATCTCTTTCACCAGAGTCAAGTTGTTCTCTTCTAGAACAATACCTACAAAGTGCATTGATATCCAATCCTACAAGTTTGGATGTAGGCTTAAGAAGGCAAAGGGCCCTGGTGCTTTTGTTCACGATTGATTGTGACAACACAGGACGAGCTGAATTACGATCCTTTGAATGTGATTTCTTTCCAATAGTACTAAATGCATCTACCAACCTTCTGGAAACATGAGAACTTGGTTCATAACTATTTATCATCTTTATCCTTAAGTTTTTCCTAACAACAGTCATAGACCTAGATTTTAACAACGATTTAAATAATCTACATTTATCTCCATCACATTTAGAATCAAAATAGTTGACAACTATCTGCTGAGGTTGATATGCAGTACTGCGTTTAGACAACATACCTTCAAGTGAACCAATGAGACTTTCATCGATATGTATACGTTTTGGAGTTCTTTGATGTGGATTTGATAATGGAGGTAGGGAGGTTGGAACTGCACTCTGTACCATATCACCCAGATGGTCTGGTGTTTGAACATGAGCTTCATGTCCTTCCGTGTATTCCTGATGGTCAGACAGTGACAATTGGAAATCCTCTTGGGTGGTCTGAACAACATTGTCTTCTTTGAGCATACGTTCAACATTCAACGTCTCTCTAACTTCATCACTTGTATATCCACATTCAATTAAATCTACAAAGGTTTCAGGTGGCCTTGATGGCACTTACATTTTACTCCTTGATCAGTGCCATGCAGTGTTCGTTCTTCTACTGATATGGAGACCGAAGTCCCATCGAGTGAATGCTTTTGTCTTTCTTGATGTGGATTGGTAGGAAGAATTGTGGCATCCTCAGCAACCGGAATTGGTTGAGTGTCCATAGAGCATCTTTGATTGGTCACGTCATTTCTTTTCTTCTCTCTAATTTCTTCAAGGATTTCATTGGGTATCCTCTTCCTTGCTAATTTTCTTGCTTGATTGCGTGATTTTCCCATCACCACAATGATCAGTGATATATATGGTTTCCTTTGCTATCTCATCAATGGCACTCTTCAATGGGAGACTACCCAAGCTTGGTTTCTTTCTTGCTCAATTGTATCCAGATACTCAAGTTAGAGGGAATATTGGGAAGAATGTTTCCTTTGCTAGCTCCTCAATTGCAAGAAAAACAATGGTATAGATGCTCTATGGTGCTCAGCAATTGGAAATTCCCCAAGCTTGGTTTGTTTCTTTCTCAATTGTGTCTACATACTCCACCATAATGACCAAGTTAATGTTGCCTTTTCTAGCTCCTCAATTGCAAGAAAAACAATGGTGGAGATGCTCTATGGTGCTCCTTAGTGGGAAATTCCCCAAGCTTGGTAAGATCTCAATTGTGTCTACATACACCACCACAATGACCAAGTTAATGTTTCCTTTGCTAGCTCCTCAATTGCAAGAAAAAAAATGGTGGAGATGCTTTATGTTGCTCCTTGCTCAATTAATGGATTATTTCTTGCTCAATTCATTCTTTATTTCTTGCTCCTCAATGTATACCATGCTCCAAGCAATACTTAGAAACTTGTGGTGGAGATGCTTGATGTCAAAAACAATTTTGTGTGATAATATGGTGAAGAAGAGAATGTTCAGGCACTATTTATAACCTGAAATTGCGTGCGGACTATCAAACCTATGTGAAAAGTGTTGGAGTGTGTCTCAGATAGGGACTGCTATTGTTTATACTGAGAATAAACGCGCATGCGTTATTGTTAACTAAAACGGGGGCGCGTTTTGGACACATAAAACGAGTGCGCGTTTTACTCTAATAGAATTTTGGAGCATTTAAGAAGGTAGTTGCACAACTAAGGGATCATTCAAGGTTTAGGGGGAATTAAAAAGCACTCCCTTAGTCTTTGTGCCTTAAGACCCCCCCTTTCTTCAACCAAACTATATTGTTTTACAACTCTAGGGATGTGTGTGTGAGAAAAAGATAGGTTAAGGGGTGTTAGTAATAAGGGGATACATGGGGATGTGTGTGTGTGAGAGAGAGAGATAGGTTAGGGGGTCTTAGTGGCAATGGGAGACATAGGGATGTGTGTGTGTGAGAGAGAGAGAGATAGGTTTAAGGGGTTCTAGTGGTAAGGTCTGACATAAGTATTTGTGTGTGTGTACCAGAGAGATAGGTTAGGGGATGCTAGTGGTAAGGGGAGACATAGGGATGTGTGTGTGTGTGTCAGAGAGATAGGTTAGGGGGTTCTAGTGGTAAGATGATAGATAGGGATGTGTGTGTGTGTGTGTCAGAGGGGAGACATAGGGATTTGTGTGTGTGTGTGTGTGTGTGTCAGAGGGGAGACATAGGGATTTTTGTGTGTGTGTGTGTGTCAGAGAGGATACACAGAGATGTGTATGGGGTGACTAGGAATTTAGGAGTGGG
>LPNX010607739.1:0-85927 GCA_001517045.1 Pseudotsuga menziesii
CAACATCCGCACCAGTCCTCGCTTCTCCCCGGGTAACAATATTAATAGTTGGCCTATGTTTTTCCTACTCCGGTCTAAGCTCAGAGCTAATAAAGTTTGGACTCCTCTGTCGAGCATTGAAGGGCCTAAATGAGGAGCCCTGGTTAATGATATCCCCCGGTAGGTTAGATACCTGCCCTTCTCGCTTCGCGCCATCCTCCCCGCCCATGTGCAGTAGCACCAATCCACTCTCCAAGATCTTTAGCATTTGCAAGTGAACTGGAAAGCGCGGCAATAATACGGATACGATTTTCAATTTAAAACTAGGCGTCGGATATGCGACGGTTAGTTAAAATCAGAGCTTCCCTCCAAAAAAAAACCGCTATGCTTTGATAAAAAGTATTGTGCTTGGATGTAAAGCATTTAGCATAAGCGTCGGATATGCGACGGTTATGGGAATAGCCGTCGCTTAACCGACGGTTAGGAGAATATCCGTCGCTTAAGCGACGCTGGTGGTTACATTTACAAAAAAAAAAATTAACTTTGTGATTTTTGGTAGGTTTAAAAAGAGAAATCCACGCGCCGTCGGAAGTAACCGTCGGATTTTGGATCGAAATGTAGTAGTGGATATAAGTATATTTCTAAATGCAGTATATTATATACCAGTTTCTATAAAGAAAAACATGAAGACTGTGATGAATAGGATTGTCATTGTTGACAGCATTAATGACAATCATTTTGGAAAAATATGGTAATTTCATGAAAAATAGGAAAATGACTAAGTATGGGGAAATTAGTAAAAATTGCCTTAGGGAAATGCATGCCATAATTTATAGGAGAATATAAATGCCCGCACCACACAGGAGTCTTGTAGATTGCTGTTTTTCCTACCTGACCATGTCTTCAGTTTGTCCTAAAAGCGCTTGAGGGACAAGTTATGGAGCTTCCAAAATAGGGGTTTGTGCCAAAGCAAGCAAAAATGGCTAAGTAGCCTCAGAAATATGCCCCCCCCTAAATTATGGGTTAGAGTAAATGCCCGCAGCACATGGGGGTCTTGTAGTGTGTTGGTTTTTCTACCTAACCATGTTATTATTTCTCCTTAAGCATGTCTGAAGAAAAAATTGAATCTGCCAAAATGAGGTTTTAGAATAAATTTTGGAGAAAGTCCTGAAAATAACCAAGTGTTGGAAAATTGGATCAGGTAGCCTTAAGAAAATGCCCACCACAAATTGCGTGTTGAATAAAATGCCAGCACCATATGGGGGTCTTGTAGATTGATATTTGGCCTACCTGACCATGTCTTCAGATTGTCTTGGAAGTAACTGAGGAAGAAGTTATGAACCCGCCAAAATAGTGTTTTAGGCATATTGGACCAGTCTAAGAAAATTGTCCAAATGTTGTAAAAGCTGGCCCATGTGGGCTTGGGAAAATTCCCGCCATACCTTCTAGGTGTATGATAAAAATTATCTGAAGCTATCATCCTACATCTTGTTGAAGAGGCCATCTCACCATGGTCTCAGTTCTCAAAGAAGATGTTTGATGACAAAGATAATGTTCTGCCAAAACATAGTTTGAGGCTGTTTTGCACTATTCCAGTACTGGCAAAACTGCCTTAGTGGCCTCAAGGAAATGCCCGCCCTATCTCATAGGATGATGAGAAAAATAATATGAAAGCGTTAGGCTATAGATTGTTGATGGGTGCATTTAACCATGGTCTCATTTATCATGTGGAGTGTTTTATGACAAAGATATAAATCTGCCAAAAGTAAGAAAAATATTATTTTGCATTTTAAGAACACAAGAAAATTGGTTGTGTTAGATTCAGAAAATTGAAAAGGCATTTTGAAATGCATGCAAGGAGGGGTTATTTTGATGATAAAATTCATCAGGGAGCATAGTTATGTTCCTTGGTGAACTGACTATCTAGCCATACCTTCAGGTTGTCTTATGATGGTCTCATATGTAAAATATCAATATGCCAAAAATAGGAAAAATAATATTTTACATAGTGAGAACAAAAGAAAATTGACCAAGTGTTAAAAATAGGAGTTTGAGAGGTCAGTTGGAAATGCCCGTCAAGGGCTGTCTTTGTGCAAGTAAATTTACCAAATTTCATGGATCCATTCTTTGGTAAGTTGTCCATCTGCTCCTAACTTCAGGTCTCCATAGAGTGTTCACATGTGTGAAATAAGAGTTTTCCAAAATGGGAAGAAATATGTTTTCATGTTCAAAAGAGGTTGAGAAGCTATTTTGAAATGCTTTCCAGAGGTTGTGTGTGTTTCAACAGATTTATCTTGTGATATGGTCTTGTTGATTGTTAAAATTGCTATCTAGCCATGCTTGTAGGTTTCCTTATAGTGATCACATGAGGGAGAAATCAATCTGCCAAAGTAGAAAAAAATTTGTTTTTACAAGTTAAAAACAATTTTGTGTAAGTGTTAAATTAAACAGTTTGGAAGCCTATTTTCAAATGATCTCCAGATAATGCATGTGTATCAAAAATTTCAAAAGGTGACATGGATCTGATCCTTGCTAAGGTGGCTATCTAGACATACTTTCAGTTTGCATTATGATGGCCATATATGCAAAAGATGGACCTACAAAGTTAGTGAAAAATAATAAACAGAGTTTATTAAATAAGAAGCTACAGGAAAGCATTTAGAAAAATAAACATAAATTTAATAAAAAGAATTAAGAGAGAGTTTTCAAGAGACACATCTTACTATTGGAGAGATTCAATGTTTAGAATAAGTTTTAAATGATTATTTCATTAAAAAAATAAATAAGAAAAAGAGATTCGAAGAGGTGTCTAAGTATGATGACATGGCAAGGTGTAATTGGAAAAAGACATGAAGGATAGAGACGACTAATGACATGCATAATGACATTGAAAAGAAAGCATGAAAAGCATGGAACATCTAGAGAGTCAAATGACCCATTCTATGGTCATTTGAAGATGATTTGGGCAAGACAAAGATGTTGGTGCAAAGATGACAAGGAGATGATGATATGACAATAGACAAGCAAACTTGATGACAGAGATGGCTGCGGGCATGATAATATTGGTAGAAAAATTTGAAATTGAGTTGAATCCTTAGCTCACTCATTCACCCCACCCCCCTCTCAATGAGCATTGTGTCTGACAGACTAAAGTTTTCATTGATGCCAACAAGTGTTGTGCAATGGCCTTTGATTTACTCACAAGGAGACCTTGATAGTTTGGGCATTGGAACACTAGGTGGCCCAAATGGTCCAAATGAAAGTTGTCCTTCTACTATGGAAAGCAATTAACACTATGTAAATGACCAATATCTTATTGGAGCATCGGGCCTATAAAAAAAACCGAATTGGCTAGAGTCATTGTTGACTGGACCCTCTTGTTGTAATTACTTTGGTTTAAATAAAAGGAGGTAGTTGCAGGGTTGTTAAATTCATTCGTAAGGTACATGACCCGAAGAATACAACTGTTATTTTGAGCCTTAATGTTAGTTTGTATCCCCCAAAGAAGGATGCATGCTTACCTTTTATGAATTTACGGCCAGATGATTGTTGCAGAGTATGACTGATCTCTTTAGTTTTGGATATGGTTGATAAATAAATCTGGGCTCAATCCACACTCAATCAATCACCAAGAACCTTATTGTAACTATAGCAAATGTTGTTAGGATTATTAATCCTCCCTTGTCCAATTTTCTCATATGTCTAAATTGGGAGTCATGTCTAAATCAGGAGTCCATCCAGTCTATTTATAGTCATTAGCACCATTGGGTAAACTTGACCTAATTGGGGCAGATGTTTCAGTTATTGAAGTGTGGGGAACACTAATTGATGCTCACTGCCACTTATTGCACTTGATTGCATAAGTTTAGGAGTCTCCTAGATCAATCCCTATAATTTAGGAAGCCACTGGGAGTGCCAAAACCAACCAAGGTCAGTTCACTTCAGTTAATGACTAGTCAAGCTAAGTTAGGAGTCAGTTACATTCAGTTCAAGTCCTCCACATTCAGTTAGCACTAGGTTTACTTGACTACACAGATGTGGGGCACATTTCTCACCTACCATAGTCAGTTAACCATTAGTCAACACTAAATTAACACTTGAGTTGTGTTTTAGAGCTCCGATGAACTCCGGTTATGGTTTAGACAAGGACAGTTAACTACTGGGTCCTCCGATAGTGATTTAGACAAGTCTTGGTTACCTACAGTCAAGTAGAGTCTAATAAATTCGAACTTTCTCATGTGGATTCGAATTTCTTGTGGCTATTAAATCCTTTTACTTCATTGTAATTATCATTCAGTTTACTTTCTTGATTAATGAAAGCATTCACAGCTGCAAGCCTTTTGCACTGTTTCATTCTTCAATTGCTGAGTAAATTGTGAGATCTTCTTTGTGAGTTGTGTTTTTGTCTACAGATCTATATGCTCAAATTTAACATGGTATCAAAGCCTCAGTGGAAAAGGCACTTCTCCTCCTCAGTTCTCCTACTGGATCATTTTTTTTGTTTTGCAGGTACAACTTCGAAATGAATTCATCAGTTCCTCTTCTCACCCGATCCTCAGACTATTTTGAATGGAAGGTGAAGATGATTATATGTCTGAGAAGACAAAAAATCTTTTCGGTGTCTGATGGATACGGTAGAAATTCTTTTAAGAGTGAAAATGACTGGCTAAATTCAAGGGATGCAGCCTTTGAAATAATGGAACTAACTCTTTCTCCTAGCATGCGCTACCTCAGTAGATTTATTAAAGATCCAGAGGAACTCTGGACAAGATTGGACAGAACCTTTGGAATTGATAGCAGATGGAGCACATCCAGCACCATAAGCATCCTTGATTCAAAAATTTTGGCCTCTACTCTCTCTAATAAAGTTGTTCAAGATGAAGATGAAGCAGAAGCTTCTACACAGTCAATTCGAATTGAAGACAGTCTCCATGCAGTGACTCCTTCTCCTGATGCTCCGGAAGTTCATGAGATATTTGATATATCATCTTCTCATATTGCTGAAACTGAAGAAGACATTCGAATCTCTGATATTGAAGAAAAATTCTTCTGCACTTCCATGCAAACATTCACCGGTGATTTTCCTTTAAATTCTGTGCAAAATTTACCAGTAATTGCTTCCGAAAGTGAAGAGAAATTTGATTTTTCTTCCTCTAATGTTGCTGCTGGTGTTCAAATATGTAAAAAATTGGATATTTTGGAAGAAATATCAGATTATAAGAGAGACACATTCACTCCCCATGATCTAGATTTTCCATCAAAATCCTGCAGGATTGCATGCGCCAAAATTCAGAATTTTGAAGAAGAAGAAAGCTGTGCATCCACCATCTCGGTTAACCATTTATTTAAATCTGATATTAACCTTATTGGATCTGATATGATATTATTTAGATCTGATCTGATATTTCTTGGTTTAATATATCAAATTCATAATCTTTCAGTACTGCTTGTAGCTGTTCTCATCAACGGTGTGAAGAAACAAGTACCGCAAGTCTCCTACAAAACTGTTGCTGGGGATTTGATTCCATTTCACAGTTTTGGATCTGTTTTGAACCTGTTTAGATCTGATTTAATTTATGATCTGATATTATTTGGTTCATGTTTTAAAATCCAAAAGCATTCAGTCATGCTTGTAGTTGCTCTCACCAAATCCGGTGTGAAAAATCAAGTACCGCACTTTCTCTTCAAAACTGCTGATGGAGATTTGGTGTTAGTTTCCTCATATGAGGTTGCTGATATTTTATTACGTGATTCATTATATATTTCAGAATATATATCAGATTATGGAGCTCAAGCATTCACTCTCAACAGTTCCAGTGCTTCTCTACCATTGATCACATGCTCATCTTCTCACAGAACTAGTAAAGAGGAAGATTTTCTGCATCCACCTGGACACCTGCTCCTAACACTTGGGGCTGTTATTACCACTCATGGTTTTCTATTCATGGATGCAACATATCAGTTTCTTGAGTGTTCTTCACATTCTCTGAATTCTCAAGAACCTTTTCTCACTTTTCAGTTGACTTCAGTTGCTCTACATGGGTCCAGTCTTCATCCGGCAGCTGTCTATATTTCTGATTTAGTTGAGCATATCATTCTTCTTCCAAAGAGGAATATTCCTCCAGAAATAATGATGGAGATGTTCACATGCCAGGACCCAGGATACCTGTGCACAAAAGAACCAGATTGATCCTGATTCTACCTGCTTAATTAGAAGGGGGGTTTTTTTTCCCATGTGGTTTTTCCCAAACACCTTGTTTTTGAGCAGTTATCTTACTTTACTTGATGTAATGGGTGACCTATGGTCTTAGTTACCAGGGACCATAGATTTTCCAAGTTAGCATTCAGGGGGGGTGTTAGGATTATTAATCCTCCCTTGTCCAATTTGGTCATATGTCTAAATCAGGAGTCATGTCTAAATCAGGAGTCCATCCAGTCTATTTATAGTCATTAGCACCATTGGGTAAACTTGACCTAATTGGGGCACATGTTTCATTTACTGAAGTGTGGGGAACACTAATTGAGGCTCACTGCCACTTATTGCACTTGATTGCATAAGTTTAGGAGTCTCCTAGATCAATCCCTATAATTTAGGAAGCCACTAGGAGTGCCGAAACCAACCAAGGTCAGTTCACTTCAGTTAATGACTAGTCAAGCTAAGTTAGGAGTCAGTTACATTCAGTTCAAGTCCTCCACATTCAGTTAGCACTAGGTTTACTTGACTGTACACATGTGGGGCGCATTTCTCACCTACCACAGTCAGTTAACCATTAGTCAACACTAAATTAACACTTGAGTTGTGTTTTAGAGCTCCGATGAACTCCGGTTATGGTTTAGACAAGGACAGTTAACTACTGGGTCCTCCGATAGTGATTTAGACAAGTCTTGGTTACCTACAGTCAAGTAGAGTCTAATCAATTCAAACTTCCTCATGTGGATTCAAATTGCTTGTGGATATTGAAGCCTTTTACTTCATTGTAATTATCATTCGGATTACTTTTTTGATTAATGAAAGCATTCACAGCTGCAAGCCTTTTGCACTGTTTCATTCTTCAATTGCTGAGTAAATTGTGAGATCTTCTTTATGAGTTGTGTGTTTGTCTACTAATCTATATGCTCAAATTTAACAAATGTGATAAGTGATATAGCTTGGCATGCTCTTGCAAAGGAGCTGTAAACTGGATTTCAATTTGATTTCACTCTCTCACATAGTTTAATCAATGGACCAATGGAAATATAAATGGTAAATTATCTATGTTGACATCATATAGGTAACTAGGTTGTAGTAGTAGAGATAGCTGCAATGAGGTAGTCAGTTTCATGGCAATTACTACTTATCAATGGCGACATCATATATGAACATGTGTAAACGTATCTATGCAAAATATAGGGGCACATGGATGGCCTAAGGAGAGGGTATAGGAGGCTTCTGTCATATACATAAAATAATATACCACGCATAGCTAGTCAGACCCAGACCCAAGAAAAAAGATGCAATAGCTGGGGAAAAAAATTAAATCTATTTAATTATTATTGAGGGTTTCCATTTCTAGAATTCTCTCTATGATCGGACATAAGATAGAAACAAGCTTTTGCTTTGACGTTCAGTGCATGCTTCATGCTTGCTGGCTTGAATATGAACCGAGGGAGGGCTCGAATTCACTTCTCACCTAGAACAAGTTTACTCCGTTATGCAAATAGTGAGATCTTCTTAGTTACATGTGGATGAAAATGCATGAGTTGACCCGCACGTAAAAAACCAAGAGCCGTTGAAAGCCATCATTGGTTTGGCGGGTGTGCAAAGATAGCCATATATCATCGATATAGAGACAAAAGTTCGTCGAAAATTAAAAAATGTCGATATTGCCATGGTTTTTCCGCCATAATAAAAAAATGAAGTATTAATCCATGAATGTTCAAAACGTGGAAATATTTCATGGAAAAATCTACCCAAATGTATTGGTGACAGTTGTAAATAATTGAATTTTACACATTTTCAGGATTTAAAGATTTGTGAGAAATAAATTGTATTATACAATGAATTCCATCAAACCTTATAACTTACCTATGCTTGTCTCAAGTCTTCTTGATATTAGACTTTATTAAGCTTCCTCTGTTGATCAAACTTCAAAATGGTCACCATATTACAGTCATATGACAAATTTGTTTCAAGAAAGGGTCTATTGACGATGATGTTCTCTCTGATGACGATGGTGTCCATAAGGACAATGATCATGATAATCCTGCTGACTACGATGACAATGATAAATTCATCATCATCATCACCATCACTAACTATGATGATGATGTTGATGGTGTTGTTTATGACAAAAAAAAAACATTAAAAAAAACAATTAAACAAAATAATAAATATAATTAATAAAAAATTAAAAAAATAAACATTAAAAAAACAACAAACAATTAAAACTATCCATGTTACCTTCTCCCTATCGCGATAATGAAATTTTACATCTTTCACTTACCTCGCCCATGAACTACGCCCATGGTTTGCAGAGTAGTTTCCAAGGTTGCAGAGGAGGTTTTTCGGTTACCTCACCCATGAACTAGGCCCAAGGTCGTAGAGGAGGTTTTTCACTTACCTTACCCAAGAACTAGGCCCAAGGTCGCAGCGGAGGTTTTTCACTTACCTCGCCCACAAACTAGGCCCGAGGTCGCAAAGGAGGTTCGAAGGTTATTGAGGAGGTTCCAAGGTTGTAGAGGAGGCATCTCTTGTTCATTCAACGAACCCCTTCCTTGATGCAACCAGAAAGCTAGGTTGTGAATGTGGAGAAACCCTTAAGTTGCACCAAACACATATGAATTTCTTGTTTGAAACTGTTTTTATAGTCCGAGTTCTTCCTACAAGCCTTTTTTAATTGGGTGGGCATCAACATTCAACTCAATTTTAATGGTATCCCAGCTTTGGGGTTTTTCTATCCTCAAGGCTATCCACCCCCTTCATCTCCAAAATATACATAGAGGGACATTGGAAGATTGAGATCGAGACCCATAAGCAATCGTAACGGTTGGTAAGGCATCAGGAAAAAAATAGGCTAAGGTATCTTCCAGTATATTATTTTCCCGTAGAGATGTCTTCTGTAATTCATCTTCTTTCATTTAATCCATTAAATTGTTTTCTAGACATGGTTTTACTAATGAATACAATCAATAAATTACAGTGAGGGTTTGATTGATAGATACATTTTACGCCTATCCACCCTCCTATATAAAAACCCTGACAATCAACCCCGCTTATGGATCTATTCAACTTTTCTTTTCTTCCCTAAATGTGAATTTGTGATATCCTTCCCTACTGTATTGTTCGAAACTTCCAATACTTGGTCCAAAGTGTATATTATGGTTATCAATTTGTTTGAAAAATTTTCCTAGTTAGGGTTTCTAGGATTTCTCATTATTACGGTCACGCCACTCATAGGTGGGTAGTTGTTTTCCTACTTCATCTTTGAGCTTCACGTTCAGGATTTTGTAATGTTCATAGTTTAGATAGAAAAACATGCAAAACAGGGAGGATGGGTATCTTAATTTCTCCACAGTAGTGAGCTCTTCCTATTCGGTATGGATTGGTTGAGATAGGTAACTACAGATGTCAAATTTTGGAGGCATGACACCAACAATAGGGGTTAGGAAATTTAAGAAACCTAAGATAGTGTCATCTGTGGTACCATCACTATCATACCGTAATATGGTGCATATTAGGGATATGGATTTCTTGTAATTTTCAAAGAAAAATATTGTTTCATAAGGGGAAGAAGAGGTGGAGATTATAATCCCCCTTTCCATGTGCTGTGATAAACAATGAATTCTTTCAAAGGATTTCAATGACTAGTAATATCTTTCTAGGTTTTAATCATGGAGTGTTTATAGAGATGGGATATTTTGAAATAATAGGTGGAAAGGGTTTAGACTTGTAGTGGTTTGGGATCAAGCCTCTTGAATAATGCTATTTAGGTCAAACAATTGACTACAATAATGCTATGTCATCATCATGGTCATAGATGTGTTCATATCTAGCGAAACTAGGTTTTAGAGGCTTATTTTTGGATGATTATACCTTTGCAAGTAAAATTATGCTAAAATTGGTACATTATAACAGAGGTGGCATATCTACAGAAGGTAAAAAAAACTCTTTTATTGTTTATAGAAGGTAAAATATGGAAATTTTTTTAGCATTGTAATTACTTGTAGGGAAAAATATCGTTAGTGTGCTGACACTTTTGTGCATAGGTGTTGATTGGAATGGTATAGTGGATGCATGGTTTCTCATTCTTTTCTCCTATATGGAGAAGTAATTACATAGGAATTCAATTTTTCCTTCTTTTAACAGTCAAACCATATTTAAAATTGGAAAACTATAAAAGTTTCATTTGCACATCTAAATGACATCATATGGTATCATAATAACCCACTTAATAATTAAAATCTTATAGTTGGTGGACGTGGATTCCAACATGTATTTATTTTCATGCATGGTGGAATTACTTATTGTGTTAGATTATTGGGAAGAAAACAACTCTTGTTTGCAAAGGAAGTAACAACTTGGAGGCACAATAGTATTGGAGAGGTATCTTTGGAGGAACAATAACACTCTTGCACTTCTTCAATTTTCTCTTATTGCTGACCATTGAAATCTTGGGTCTTCTCCATATTTTCTCAATCTCTCTTAGCCCCCTGACTACTTCAGCCATAGGTCACTACCCTTGGTCCCATGTATCCTTGTTTTAGGTTCTCGATCGCTTTCATTTTCATCTCATGGCTCCTAGCCGATCATCATCGCACCAATTTATCTCTTATTTCTTTAAGTACCTATGTGGCTTGTGAAGCTTCAGTATATTCTCTCAAGGATTAATTCTTGTATTTTTAGTTCTTTTGAATTTCCCTTGCCTTACGAAGATTTAGTATATCCTCTGCAGTATTTCATTAAATGTGGGATCTCTAGGTTGTACTGAGACTCCAGGTGGCATGTATTCCAGTCACCTTGTCTTGATATATGCCTATTTGGAATTCCACTTCAGTTTGTTCTGTAACCATCAATTGGTGCCCCTTATGCAACCATGATACCTTGTAAGGTGTTGAATGCTTGACTTTCCTAAGATTTATCTTTTCCACCATTTCAGTGGAAACCAAATTATTGGTGCTTCCACTATCAAAAACTACTTTGCAACATTTCCCTTGAACTTTGCATGTAGTTTGAAATAAGGCCTTCTTTTGTAGAGACTCTACCACCTCCTTCTCTGGTTTCAATAGCACCTTGCTCAAAAGAAGAGCCTCCCCAAATTTGGGTGCATTTTCTACCATAGGAGCTTGTGCCTCTGCCTGCTTTCCTTGTGCAACATAGTTTCCTCTTTGTCCTACATTTTCATTTTAGGGAATTCATAGGACCGATGGCCTATATTGTTACATCTGTAACAACAATAGACTGACTCTTTTCCTCTATCTCTACCTCTATGGTAGGATCTTCCAAATTGAGGTTCATATCCTTTCCCTAATTGATATTGTTGGTTATAACTGCCAGCTTCATCCTTGTAGGTTGGAACTTTCTCTCTTCCAATTGTTTGTCCATTTCCCTTGGTAGATCCTCTTCCTTTACCAAAGTTTTTCTTGCTAGCTATCTTCTCTTATGTCCTTAGAGCATACTGATAAGCCCCTTCCATAGTGCTAGGAGATAACATACTAATCTCATCCTAAATCTTTGTTCTCAACCCATTGATGTATCTAGCTATCTTCTCAGAGGTATCTTCATTGTAACCTGCTCTTAAGTTTACCCTGGAAAACTCTTTTGTATACTCTCTAACAGTCAACAAACTTTTCCTAAGGTTCTGCATATGTCTATAGCTGAGACTCAGTTGGTAGTCCTTGGGAAAGAATTTACCTCACATCTTAGCAATCATCCTAATTATTATTACTGACCTTTTTTTCTTCTTCCTCTTGTATAAATAATAGATCAATGCTATGTGCAATGATGCTAAGAAGAAGCACAGGAAATAGATCTTCCTACTAAGAATTCTCACAAGCATACATAGGGAAAATAAAGAGAAGAAAAGCGACTGAATCGCATGAATAAAGAGATGAATATTGGTGTGTATCCTTCCATTGAATAATGCTGAATAATAGTGTACATAAATAGTACATCCCTCATAGGAAAATTGAGTTGTATGGAGACAACTCATAAAGCTCAAAAAGGTTGACTTACCAAAATATAGCAAACCTCTATAGGTGGCTAAAGCACTTCACAAATCTATCAAGGACCTCATGAATTGGAAAAAGAATGAGTGATTTGTCAAGGATATGGAAAAAACATGCTAATCCTAGAAAATGGAGGAAAAGTCATGAAGGATGGGTTGGAAACAAAAAGACCCAGTTTCCTAGTTTGACTAGCTTTACCTTATTCATAGAAAAGCATGAAAAGAAGAATAAAGAAGAATCTAATGTAAAGTGATGTATACTAACTCTAGATGGTCAAAAGGTGGTAAAGATCAACCCAGAATTAGAAATAAATCATTCCTAGGATATAGATGGCATGTATTGAATTTAAGGTACAAGTGGATGCCAACTAATTAATCTAGTGGGTGAATAATTAATCAAATAATGATTAATTATTTTATCCTAAGTTATGAATGGGTTTAATATATTCCAACACCCCCCTATAAGTCTGACTTTATGATGGTATGAAAAAAAAATATAGATGCATATAGGGCACAACAACAAGGCTATGGTCACCCTTTAACAATTATTATGTCCAGAAAATTGAGGAAAGAGGAAAAACCACATGGGGAAAATCCTCCCTCAAAGAAAGGACAAGGCACAAAATTTGAAATAATATGTCTTCAACATATCCTTATCTTCACTTCAATGAGATGAATAAACTGCTTCTGGATGGAAGACTTGTTGAAGAAATCATGAACTCCATGATCATGCGCTAGAGTGTAGAACCTGGAAGAAGGAAGAGGAGATACTCCTTGTATCTCATCATTTGATGAAGTAGGATAATTTTCTGAATCCTTCTTGCTGTTGTCAAAATTTGATCTGCAAGCATAATCTGAAATGGAAAAGAGATTTGTAGATACTCCTTCCCAAAGAGTACAAAAATTAAGACAATTTATTTCACACTCAATTCCTTGAATAGCTGCAAAATTGTGATGTGAATCACATGTCAATATTCCAATCTAATGTAGCACCTTTATGTTGAATTTTTAATGGTTATATCAGATCTTAAAACATTTAGCATCATAATAGCATAACCATAAGCCAAAATATCATTGAAAGATAGACACGCACAACCATACAAAAAGAACACAAAGATTTATCCTAGGAAAACCCTAAAGGGAAAAACCCAGCAAAAGCTTCCTCAATATAGATGCCCCAAAAAGATAAAAGTTAAAACCCAAAAGACTGATCCTCCTTATTCTCCAGGCACAACTCTTTATCTCTCTCTCTCATGCGCTACACAAGTGAGTGTGTGTGTTTCAAATGAGGAGTGCCACACCTCTATTATATTAATCCGTTCACTTTAATAATTAATTCCGACATGTAGGATCGAGTTAATCATGTAGGCTCGAGTTAAACATGTAGGCTCAAGTAACCACAATTCGGGTGCTAATGACCCACCTTTACAATTTGAGGGGACTACCTCATGACTCTTATTAGTTCTTCTAATTAGAAGCATCATAGTATAAAGAAATACAATTGGTTCTCCTGGTAGGACCATCAGGGACCACAAAAAGTACATATAGAATATTCTTTGAAGTTACAATATTTCAACACTCCCCCTTAACAAGAAGGGTATTCTACAACAACGTCAACAACAACAATAGTAGGAGAGAGATAGAGGACATCATCAACATCATTAGGGTAACACATATATAAATCATTGGAAGCTCTTCAACATCATGTAGTCTTCATCTTCAATCTTCAGTCTTCAGCAACAACAACACTTTGACTGCTTTGATTAATAACATCATGAACAACACTTTGACCTTTCAATCAACAACAACATATTCAACACTTTGACCTTTCTACCAGCAACATCTTTAGTAGTTTTAACTTTTGATCAGCAACAACATCTTCAGCACTTTGACCTTTCGATCAGCAACAACATCTTCAGCACTTTGACATTTCGATCAGCAACAACATCTCCAACATTTTGACCTTTCGATCAGCAACATCATCATCATACTTCAAAATTTCAAGTAGTAGATCATCATCATCACACTCTGATCTTTTGATCAGTATGGAATCATCAACACACTTTGATCTTTCAATCGGTAACATCATCATCATCAGCCACAACCTACAATCCACAGCTCAAAGACAAAAAGTCTTTGGATCACTTTTGGACTTAAAGTCTAGGGATGATGCAATCCCACCACATTCTCGACAACCAAAGTCACCATATTGATTACAGGATAATCAATCCCTATCACTTTAGGACTAAGTCCAAGGATGATGCAATCCTACCACATTCTCGACAACTGAAGTCACCGGATTGATTATGGGAGAATCAGTCCCTATCACTTTAGGACTAATTCTAAGGATGATGCAATCCTACCACATTCTTGACAACCGAAGTCATCAGATTGATTACGGGAGAATCAGTCCCTATCACTTTAGGACTAAGTCCAAGGATGATGCAATCCTACCACATTCTTGACAACCGAAGTCACCGGATTGATTATGGGAGAATCAGTCCCTATCACTTTAGGACTATGTCCAAGGATGATGCAATCCTACCACATTCTCGACAATCGAAGTCACCAGATTGATTATGGGAGAATTAGTCCCTATAACTTTAGGACTATGTCCAAGGATGATGCAATTGTACCACATTCACGAGGACCGAAGTCTTCAGATACATTTTGAACAGAAGTTTAGGGGTGATGAAATCCCACCACAGTCACAAGGATCGAAGCCTTCAGATACATTTTGAATAGAAGTTCAGGGATGATGCAATCCCTCTTCATTCTCGAGGACTGAGGTCACCGGATCCATTATGGACAGATGTCTCGAGACGATACAATCCCTCTTCATTCTTGAGGATCGGGATCACTGGATCACTTTAGGGAAAGTTCGCAGGGATGATACAATCCCACTGCTACATCACTACTCCATCTTTCGAAGAAGGTCTTTCCAAACAACACCAAGCTTGTATTTCTGAACTTTACTTGAGATAGAGGCTTCATCAGCACATCATTGTCTAAACCATCATCATCTACATATTCAGTATGTGAATACTGAACTATCACCATCTGTATCTCCAGTATGTGAATACTGAAAGCATTATCATCTATATCTTCAGAATGGGAATACTGAAACATCATCATCTCTATATTTAGTATATAAATATTGAATCACCATCATCTACATCTACAGTATGTAGAAATATCGAATTTCTATGTGTTACGATGGAACATAGGGTTCTCTGTCATCACAACTCTCGTTATCACATAGAATAATTGTAGTATCCATCTTCAGGTCAAAGACACCTAATATCCACTTCCAAAGCCATATGGCTTCACAACTTAGCAGAGTAATCTGCTATGTATTATTCTTCAGCTGTGCTAAGAGAAACAGTGGACTGTTTCCTGCTAAACCATGAACTCATAGCAGACCCCAAACAAAAGCATCTACCTGATGTGCTTTTCCTGTCTGAGACACTTCCATCCCAACCTGCATCTATATAGCCATACAATCTGTAGTCACTGTTTCCATCATAGTATATACCAAATTCTATAGTCCCTTTCAGATATCTCATCACATGTTTTACAGCTATCAGGTGAACCCGTCTAGGTTGAACTAGATATTGACTCAAGTTGTTCACAACAAAACAAATGTCTGGTCTAGTATTTGTTAAGTGCATCAATGACCCAATAATCTGTCTGTATTGAGTCACATCCACTAACTCTGACGAGTCATCGGCTAATAACTTCATGTTGGAATCCATGGGTGTGGCCATGGATTTTCATTCAAACATATCAAATATTTTCAAAACTTGCACTGCATACTTTCCCTGATTGAGAAATATTCCTTCATAATTCTATACCTAGGAAATAAAGTATTAGACCAAGGTCTAAATTATTTAGTGAACTTCTTCTTGCATTCTACAATCCATTTCTCATTCCCTGTCAGAAATAGATCATCCACATATAGTAATAGTATGATAGGTTCATCTTCTACAACCTTGTAGTAAATGTTAGGATCGAATTTACTCTTGGAAAAGCCCATGCTCATCAGGAAACTATCTATTCTTCCATACCAAGCTCTGGGAGCTTGCTTCAGGCCATAGAGGGCCTTCTTCAACTTGCATATGTGAGTCCATCTGTCTTCAACTTCAAATCCTTGTGACTATTTGATGTAAAACTATTCCTCAATCATACCATTAAGGAAGGCTTGTATTTACTTCATCATGGAAGAAACTACCATGATAGTTCTGAAGGAAGTGTGCCTTGCTTCCTATAGTAAGTGTCTCTTCATAATTAATTCCCTCTTTTTGATAGAAAAATCTAGCCACAAGTCTTTCCTTACTTCTATTAGCAACATATTTTATCTTGAAAATCCATTTGGAAGATACCACATTCTTGCTTTCTGGTTTGAGTACTATATCCCAAACATCATTCTAGTATTCTTTCATCATAACATCTTCCATGAGTTCTTGTCAGGTCATCAACATATTCTAGTCTTCTGCATTCAACCTTGAAGGTTGGGACCCACTTTACCCTTGATAAAGTCTCGATCCATTAGGAAGCTATCCATCATGTCGTATCATGTCAAAATTAGATATCTTCTATAGTCACTCCCCCTGAAGTCGAGTATCATCTTCCCTCTTCATTCTGTACAGGTGGTTCTATTCTTGTTATTTACTTCTAGTGGGTTTGGTCAATAGAGTATGTCATGTCATAGTCTATTCTTTCTGAGGTAAGCCATGAACCTTTCTTTGTACACTTGTTTTGGTAGATTCATATGGAAGATACTACGGACTTCCCTTCAGGTCTTGAAACCATATCGTAGACATCATTCCTCATGATCGACTGTGACTCTTTAATCATAGCTTATTTCATAGCCAAAAAGGTTAGCATCAATGATGTCACCCAACTATGTTACACAACTAGAGTGTGTTCGAGGCCTCTTACTTTGTTTTGGAAGTCTCGCCATTCTTTTCTTCATCTTGATTTATCACTCATACCCATGGTGGTCTTCATCCTTCGAGGTGGATCTACCACTCTCTGAAGCTCTTTCTTCCATCATGATGTCTCTGACCTTGGGAGCTTCAGATT
Organism: Pseudotsuga menziesii; assembly: GCA_001517045.1. Lineage (NCBI taxonomy): Eukaryota > Viridiplantae > Streptophyta > Pinopsida > Pinales > Pinaceae > Pseudotsuga > Pseudotsuga menziesii. Next base: position 17,268 of record LPNX010607739.1, read on the forward strand.
TATGTTTATTGGAGTGAATCTTCAATTGTCATCACTTGTTCTTTGGAAAAAGTCTAATCCTTATTTTCTTGTAGGAGGTTGTACAGGACCTTTCCTATAATTCAAATGCACCAGTAGCATGGTTAGAACCATTTCATAGAACATATACATAACGAAAAATTCTTATGCATCATGCAACTGTTTAGCCAATAAAACATTCATCCATATTTCATGGAAACTTTCTAGATGACATCATTGAGATTGTGTGCTAATCCAATATGTTAGCAAGGAGGTTTCATTCTAGATAAGTAGCAATGGAGAGGTGTATATGACCATAAGCGACTTACTCATCACATGGATACTGTCATTAATGCAAACATTCTATCATGCATAACACATCAACTGAATACAAAACAATATCATGAAATGACAATTGAATACTTATCTTTTATTTGTTTCATGGGTAGACTCCTTCTTGATCATTCTGCTTCATCATCTTCTTCATTCATGAAATCATCATTTCTTATCCAAATGATAAGATGGATAAGAGGTTCTTCATATTCCTCATCGCTTAAGGGATCTTCTTTGAATTGTGACCGCTTGATCTTTAGTTTCTCCCATCTTCTCTTCTCTTATTATGAGTCAAGTTTCTTCATGTGTAAGGCTTTAGCCTCATTTCCCTTTGGAACTGGAACCTCGCTACTTATGTAGGTGTCCAATTTATTTTCTTCAAGAGTGAGTGAGATCAAATACTTCCATGTTTGGAAGTTGTCAACTTCACCAATCTTATAATAAAGCTGAGGTGATAGATCACTTTGAAATGAGAACCTCAATTGAAAATAGAAAAATATTAGAGCTTACCGATTTGAGGTGTCCGTCTGGGTTCCGGAGCTGGCTGATCTAGGGTTTGTCAGAGAAACCCTACTTTTAAAAACTTGGAATCTTTTAGATCTGATTGGATAGAAATATATCTATTCAAGGTGAGCTGTCCAATGTACTTCTTTTTTGAAAACAGTAGAGGGAAGCTCCCAGAACAGGAAGCCATAGTTTACCAACTTCTTTTGCAGAAATGCCTGCTATTGTTTTAGCAATATCTATGAAATTACTACTCCTCTGTGTCTAAAACTTCCAAATGTGGTAGAATCACCTATCCCTATTCCACAACCATAGGTTTTAGAAGAATTGGTTTCACCCATTGGGACTTATGATAATTTTACCAAGGTGACATGTTACAGGACTGTTCAGAACAATGAAGTTGTACTAACTTCCACATGTCACTGTTTCATCTTCTCAGTCGAAACCTTGGGAAATATAAATTACAGTCCATTCCATTTCTGGAACATCTTCAGAAATTTCATTTGGACCTTTGTAGCCCAGGATATAGCAATTCTCCCCAGGTGTCCTGTTTAGGGATGAATCCTGGAAGAGGCTGGAACCCTAACTTGGAGGGATCATATATCCTAGATATAGTGAATCTAAGAATACAGTTTGGACACAGTGTACATCAGAATTATCTCTTAGATCCCTACTATTTTCAGCTCCTGATCCTTTTCCAATCCCGAGATATAGCGAATTTACCAAAACGTATCATTTTTAGTATTTAGGGTTTTTCTAGCTCGGGGTTAAACTAAGGTTTGACTTTCCCAGAGTTTCACCCAAAATAAAAAATCTTGAACTAGGTCTCTAAACCTATACTTTGATGAGGAGAGAAATCCTATGCCGAGCTCACTCAAAAATTCCTCTTCTGTAGAAAGCCCTAATTTCCCGCACCGAAAACTAAAAATGCTCGGAATCGAATTCTGCTTCGACAGAAAGATGTGCCCTTCAATGGAGAGTCATCCTAGCATACTTTTGTTGATGGATTATGGAGAGAGACCAAGAAATTAAGAAGCCCTAATTTTTGTAGCTGCAGAATGTCTTCTTTCAGGGTGGCTCTGATACCATGTTAAATTTTTAATGGTTATATCATATCTTAAAACATTTAGCATCATAGAAGAATAACCGTAAGCCAAAAAATCACTGAAAGATAGACAAGCACAACTGTACAAAAATAACACAAAGATTTATCCTGTGAAAACCCTAAAGGGAAAAACCCAGCAAAAGCTTCCTTAATATAGATGCCCCAAAAAGATAAAAGGTAAAACCCAAAAGACTGATCCTCCTTCTTCTCCAGCCACATTTCTTTCTCTCTCTCTCTCTCATGTGCTACACAAGTGAGTGTGTGTGTTTCAAATGAGGAGCACTACACCTCTATTTATATTCATCCGTTCACTTTAATAATTAATTTTGACATGTAGGCTCGAGTTAAAAATGTAGGCTCAAGTAACCACAACTGGGGTGCTAATGACCCACCTTTACAATTTGAGGGGAATACCTCATGACTCTTATTAGTTCTTTCGATTAGAAGCATCGGAGTATAAAGAAATACAATTGGTTCTCCCGGTAGGACCATCGGGGACCACAAAAAGTACATATAGAATATTCTTTGAAGTTACAATATTTCAACACTTTACAGATCTGATATGAGGCTGATAAAAATATGATATATTAGAAACATTAGTATATGGAACAACAAAGACAAAGGCTTCAATGGCTCCATGAGGATATAGGGCTAGACTAGGAAAATTGTGAGCAACCGGGGAAAACTGATAGGTGTAAAAATCTGAATGATGGATGGGCATAAGATCTAAACCATAAGTGTTTAGAAAATATCCAAACATGTTTAATATCAGTCCAAATATGACTAAGGACATGGATAACCAGCCACTAAAAGATAGACAAGACTTCAAACCATGTAAGATAAGTATCACTGCATAAGAGACGAATGAGGATTCAACTAGTGAGCTTGGGATTTGTATAGTATTAGGATTATTTAGAGGTATGTTAGATGGTATGGATGGTGGTATGATATCTGTATCAACCTACAAATATGATTCTAAATCAGAATCCAAATGATCATATATAAGCATATCAGTATACTCAATGGAATACATTGGTAATGAATCCTCTGTATGAAAGGAGGAAATAAGGAGATGTTCAAAAATTAATGAAGGCTCTGAGTATTGATGCCAAGAACAAAGGAGGATATGCTGAAGCACATGATATAAGGTAAGGTAAATGGTATGACACAAATAAGGCTTGATTTGGCAAATAAAACATCTTGGAAATCACTGGGTTGCGCATGATCAATGAGAGAGGTATGCACAAGGTGTGAAGAATCTGGCACATAGATCTCAGAATCTAAGATATGATATTTAAAGAACAATGAATGGGTTATAGGATCATAATCAACATCAATATAAGCTCCATATGTTACTTCTTTTTCATCATTAGTATGACAAGAAGAAAATCACCTTCAAGAGACACAGAAAAAGATGGCTCTTCAATATTTTCATCTTGATTGAAGGAGGAAGCATTCAAATCAAAGAGGGAAGCAACAATATAAAATGTATGAGAAACATATTCATCATGATCCACTTCATCAGAGAATGTAGAGGCCAAGAAATATTGAGAGAGAGAACAAGAGGAGATGTTGGGTTCGCTCCATGCTTCATCTTCTATTTCCTGCAAACCAAAAGCTTTGTCCAAATTCTTCCAAAGCTCAAATGGATACTCAGCAGAATATATAAGATGATATATATTTGGAGACATTCCCAAACACATAATTCCATAAGCTATATCACAATTATTTATCCAATCAATATTCTCTTCATAAGACTCAGGTTCGCTCAATGCACCAATGGAGACATCAAAGAGACATTGCCTCTTCAAGTATGCGCTCATCTTTGGCTTCCAATCAACATATTTTAAAGGAGATAGTAGAGGAACTTTTGAATCCATATAGAAGTTGTTGATATGATCTAGGAGATACTCTCTGCAACCTGCAAAACAAAACTAGGAGAAAATCTTGTAAGCTAGACAAGCTCTTCTTCAAAGAGGGATAGGAGACTGGATGCGCTCCTCAACTCTATTAAAATTGATCAACCTTGTTGCTCTAGTACCATGTAGAAGATGGAAAGGTTGTGCTCCCTATAGCTTTGATACCATGTAGAAATAATAGATCAATGCTATGAGCAATTATGCTAAGAAGAAGCACATGAAATAGATCTTGCTACTAAAAATTCTCACAAGCATACACAGGAAAAATAGAGAGAAGAAAAGAGACTGAATCACATGAATAAAGAGATGAATATTAATATATTCCAACACCTCTCAGCTTGCACACTATCCCACCATAGTGCTACATGGCCTTTCAATCTATTCACAACTAGTTTTACCTTCTTGTCCTACTCTATCTCTTCATAATCAAAGTATCTATCTAACTCTCCTATCCAGTATATCAGCCCTTTTTTTGACAAATTCCCATCATAAGCAGACAATGAGGGTTTCAGTCTAGAGCTGGAACCTAACACACACCTTAACAACTTCATGACAACTTCATCTCAGTTGTTTCTAGTGCAGCCTCTTCTTATTGGTCACCACCTTCTACTTTTGATTCACTATCATCTCCTAGGCTTGGTTCTCGTTGCTTAGCCAGCTCCATAGCTTCCATTATAGCTTGCATAGCCCTCATTTGTTCCATCAGTTCGACATTTGCAATAGGTTTACCTATTTGACCTGCTCTACCTCCTCTCATTAACATTGCCATTTTATTGTTTTTTTTTATTTGACATGCCCGCATAATGAATGTATCAACATACATCTAGTAAATTCATAAAAGGTAAGCATGCATCAATGACAAAAACACAATGTTTCTTCACTTTATGTCCTTTTCTATATCTAACCATATTTCTACCCCTATCAACCTTGATTTCAGGTATAACTCTGAGCTAGTGAAATATTTTGAATACATTTAAATCTCGCAGTTAATGGACATAATGCCTGCAAGTATTTCATTATGCATGCAAGGGAAAGATAAAATTCCCGCGGCTAGTTAAACATGCCCACAAGGTAATAGATAAATGCCCGCTAAACCTAAAAATGCCTGAAATAGAGGTGGAAAGATGATCACATGAGGTGTTGAAATGTCAGCAGATCATTGAAATGCTTGTGACATGTAAGGACATGCCCGCATAAGTATGAAAGCACCCACACATGAAGACTATATGCCTGTGAAATGTAAGGACATTCCCACATAATGAATGTATCAACATTCATCTAGTAAACTCATAAAAGGTAAGCATACATCAATGACAACATCAAAATGCTGCTTCACTTTATATCCTTTTCTCAATAGGCTGTGGACATTTTTCCAAATCAAATTCTTATCCAATTTGGAGAATTGATGTAAATGTATTCCACAACTTAAATGTGGGAATATTTAACTAGCTGCAGTCATTTTTAGTGCACCTATGATGCCATGATCAAGCATACAATTGAAACAAATCAAGGATTTTTGGAAATTCATCTCCATCCAAATGGTCATGCAATATAGTTGAAGAATATCTTTATAAGCTCAGGCTTCCCATAACAACTTTACTTTAGATTTACCTGTCAAGTGTTTAACTTTATCATTGAAATTCCCATGACATGTAAGGACATGCCCGCATAATGAATGTATCAACGGTCGTCTAGTAAATTCCTAAAAGGTAAGCATGAATCAATGATAACATCACAATGATGGTTCACTTTCTTTTCTTTTCTTTATCTAACCATACTGCTCCCCCTATTGATATGTAGACTAATTGCTCCCCCTAAAACCTTGTTGGCCTATTCATATCAAGATATTTAATTTGTATCACATATATCTTCAGAATCGATGAAAAGTAATATCTCACAAAAGTATATTTCTGCAAACACATTATATCTAATTTCATTTTTCATTTTACATTTATTGTTATGGTTTCATGTGGGAATTTTCAACTTTTTGTGCATTTTTGAGGGCATTTTTTTGGATATACGTGCATATGTTTGAGGCATGCGAGAATTTTATAAGGTAGTGCAGGAATTTTATCAGTCCAATGGAAATTTTCAAACTGGATGCAGGAATTTCTCCAAATCAACTGCTTATCCAATTTGGAAAATTGATTTAAATGTATTATGCAACTTAAATGTATTTACTTGCAAACTGAGTGTATGTAAGTGAATATGCAAATCACCTACTACGTCCTGATAACTGGAACACTCTAAACAACAAAGGTTTGAATGCAACATAATTAGGAAAATTATTAAGACGATGACTACCCCCCCCCCCCCCCCCCCCAAAAAAAAAAGGCTCGAGCTCTCCTACTTGCTCTTGTGCCTCTTGTAATGTTTATGTAACCTATCTGGGAGGCTTTGACTAAACTACAAAGAAAATAGTATATGTACTTATGCTAGAATTTGACTACCCGTATCTGATTTATTTGGAATCTATGGATCAATATTTGGGGTAGCAAGCTTCTCTTCCTCGTCAATGTCTATTGGAGACCCCTGAGGCTTAGGGGACCTTGCATCCTGGTCAATTTTGACATCTTGAAATACACATATACTCTGTAGGGATTGAATGTAAACTTTGTAGGCCTTATAATTCTTGTCATATCCCACATAAATTTCATTAAAAAACTAGAGGGTTCTAACTTGGGCAGTGTTTATAAGGGTAATGATGGACCCCCATCCTCCTCTCTTGGTACCATACTGGTCATATAGGATGGGTTCAATATTGGACTTTCTGTGCTTATTGATACCCTAAAAGGCATCTGATACATCCTATCCATCCATCAATAGGCTAGTAAAGGCATGGATATCCTACACATGAATTGGATAAGCCATGTCTATCCACAAGGTGTTCCCATGCACTCACTAATGAGGAACTTAGTGCATATAGCATTTTCCCCAGTGGTGCCAAATATGAGTAGGTCAAGTAGATATCATTGTGAGAGATACCACACTTCAGAAGGGGTGCACCACTAGAGAAGAGTGACACGAGTATTTAGCAAGAGTGCATAGTGTAGATCTTCCATGTAGGTCTATATAAGTGTCCATGCAGGCTCCACACAAGTCTCAAAATTTATGTTGGTGAGTAACATATGGAGGTTGGTGAGTTGTTTGATACTTGTTATTTTACACTAGAATTCACAGCAAAGATTGTACTTCAAATTTAGGGATACCTCTAGGCTCTTATAATGATGTTGGTAGGAAACAAGTAGTAGAGACTAAATTTCCTCCTTGAAACAATATAGGATAGAATATATATTTCAAGCACATATCTTATTATTTATTAGTATAGGATTTATTTAAGTCTTGAGCAATGTGAAGAAAAATGAGAAAATGGCACACACACATCCTCAAAGTATTGAGAAACATCCATCTAACCCAAATCTCTTACTTTCAATGGAATCCTTCTATCATATCTTACCTCCATTTTCCTACCTCATAAAGATTATCAAGTGCAATATTTCAGCTCTATGTTATGCTACCTTAGAGGATTAAGTTTGAACCATTCCCAACCTGTAAGAAATGGCATTATCATGTTCAGGAGTCAATAAATTAAGTTTAAACACTCGATATTTCGTTAGATGGGCTAGATTTAGATTGTCTAATAATGGTAGAATATCCATTGGATGGAATCAAAGGACTAAACACTATGCTCCAAGGTATGAATCGACCCTCACAAAATCACCTTCTGGGTTGCCAAAACATAAAAATTTAGAGAATAATTTATTATATATATAAAACTTCTCAAATTACCAATTTGGATTTATTTTCTATTATGAACAAATTTCTATTATGAACATATTTCATACTATCTCTTTCTCCCATAACTTGAGAGAATTCAAATTTCCTAAAACATTTTGAAATTAGTAATCAAGGCTAGAGATCATAATATTTGGAAACTCTATTGTCATTTTCTAGTAAAAGTATTTTGAAAGTTTGGACATTTTATAAATGGAATGTTTTGTTAACCAGAAGACTATACTAAGTAATTATAGTCTTGGCTGAAGGAAATTATTTGTTTTTGTGAAAGAGATTTAAGGCTAAGCAATGCATATTTAAGCATGGGCTTGCTTTGATCTATGTGTTTATGGTTGTTATTACATGTACAAGAAGTTACGATAGGCTGCCTTAGTTTCCTAGATTTGGATATACCTCTGTTTAATTGTTGATTCAAGGTGTTTTAATGTTTGCTGTGTTAAAATTGGTGTACCATTTGTTAGATTTTTATCATTCAAGCTAGCATTATGATCTTAGGATCTTTAACTAAGAGAATAACATGCACAACAATAAAACACAAGAGACAAGAGACACAAAGAATTTTCCTCGAGGAAACCATAAAGGAGAAAACCCCACAACTTCCTCAGAGATTGAATTAGCACCAAAGTAAAACCCGAAAACATAAAGATGATCTCTCCACCAGGGATAATTTTAGGGGTGAAATTTATCCCAGTGGGTTATTTTTCCATGTTTTTCTCCCAAAAAAGATGCGCCATTTTGCATTTTTTGAAGCCCTGTTTCGCCCAATTTTGATGGGGTAAAATTTTTTCACCCTAAAAATCGCCAAATTATTATATAAATGATATAAAATCATTGGAAAGTAAAATATTTTTTGAAAAATATCACCAATGATTTTATAGTTGGTGTTTTAAGAATTGGTAATACTCGCCACCCTTTATACACTTTTAAATAAGTATGGTTCCTTAAAATCATCCCTGCTCCCGAAAGTAGTAGTCTCTCTCTTGTCCCGGCAGCTTCTCCTCTCACTCATGCGCCCCAATGAGTGAGTGTGTGTGTGATAAATAGAGAGACTCGATCTCTATTTATATTCTTTCGTTCACTTGAAACCCACTCCAACATGTAGGCCTCACTTAATAATTACTTACTAGATCCGACATCTCTAGGAGTGTCTAATAACCCTAGTGCCCCACAACTTATGGGGAATTTTCCTCCTCCAACCAACAAGGAGGGTTATCCTTAACACAACGGTGGGGACTATTGCCCCGACTTAAAATGACTCACCTAGGGTCGACTTCTCTAGGATAGTCTAATAACCCTAGGACCCACAACTGTGGGGAATTTAACCCTTGACCAATGGGAGGGTTACCCATAATGACTTAACATGACTTGTTACATTATAAGAAACTCCTGATAGGAACATTAGTGGATGACATAACTCAAATAAATTATAGACACATCCCGGAATAAACATCAGAGTACAATACATAAGATATACGAATGAATACATTCCAAAGTTACAAATACATCAACACTCCCTCTTAACTAGGAAGGTATTCTCTTGACATAATTTATCAGCACAAGTCTTCTTCTCTATAACATCTGGATCATCATCGAGTCCTCGTCATATTCAAGTTATCTTCATCTTCAAGTCATCTTCATCTTCAAGTCATCTCCATCATCGGATCTGGATCATCATCACTGGATCTAGATCATCACTCGATCTGGATCAGAATCATGGGTGCTATCTCATGATTCTTCTCATCACGGGAATTTCTACAAATCCAGCCCTTTTTCATGCTTGTTGTAGGCCTAGCATCCATGTAGGTCTTCTTCCAACACTTATATCTGACCCTAAGTTAGAATGGCCTGCCCAACACTTATATATGATCATGTAGGAACCAATCCTGTAATCACATCAGAAAGGCATGCCCAACACTCACATCTAACCATGTGGGAACACATCCCACAACCCTGTCAGAAAGGCCCAACACTCACATCTCACCATGAGAGGAACTAATCTAGAATTCATGTCAAAATGGCTTTGCGCTTACATTTGACCATTCAAGGAACCAATCCAACATACATGTTCAAAAGGGCCCTGCACTTACATCTACCCATGTGAGGAACCCGTCCAACATGCATGTCAGAAGGGATCTACACTTACATATGCCCATGTGAGGAACCAATCCAACATGCATGTTAGAAGGGCTCTGTACTCACATCTGATCATGTAGGAACCAATCCTACAGTCACATCAGAATGGACCTCAGTCCTAGACTGAGATTTCCTGGTAACTTGCCAGGTGCCTCCATTCTCCCAGAGATTGGAATCAACCCTTATATCTGATCAAGTGGGAACCAACCCCTCAATCACATCAGAATGGCCATGCACTCACATGTGATCATGTAATACTACATCTTACAGTCACATCAGAAAGGCCCTCAATTCTAGACTGAGTATTCCTGGTAACTGACTAGGCACCTCCATTCTAAGAATGGCATTTAACGCTTACTTTTAATCATGTAGGAACCAATCCTACAGTCACATTAGAATGGATCAGCACTCATATCTAACATGGAAGGAACCAATCCTCTCACCATGACAGAATGGTTCAGCCCTTACATCTAACCATGGAAGGAACCAATCCTCTTACCATGTCAGATGGCTCTGGGTCTCATCATTTCCCCTTGGAAGGAACCTCGATTTGGAGAACACCAAGCTTCTCCATAAAGTACTCAAACTTCACTCTCACTAATGGCTTCATCAACACATCAGCTATATGTTCGTCCATCACAACATACTGGAGCTTCACTACTCCCCTCTGCACCATATCCTTGATATAGTGATACTTGATCTCAATATGCTTTGACTTGTCATGGAACACTGGATTCTATGACAACTTCACGCAACTCTGGTTGTCACAATGTATACAAGTAGCATCCATCCGAAGATCAAACAAATCAGACAGTAGCTTCCTCAGCCATATTGCCTCACAACTAGCTGAACAAGATGCAACATACTTTACTTCAGCTATACTCAGTGCCACAAAGGATTGCTTCCTACTAAACCAAGAGATCACACCTGATCCCATACTGAAGCAACACCCTGAGGTGCTCTTCCTATCAATGGCACTTCCTGCCCAATCTGAATCAACATAACCCTCCAGGTTAATATTTTGATTCTCCTCATACTTGATCCCATAATCAATTGTACCTCTCAGGTACCTCAGAATATGCTTTGCAGCAACCAAGTGAACATGTCTCGGATTTGTTAAGAACTGGCTCAAGGTGTTTATAGCAAAACAAATATCTGATCTCATGTTCGTCAGGTACATCAAGGACCCAATTATTTGATGATACATCGTAGCATCAACCGTCTCTAATGAAGCATCACTCAATAGCTTCAGGTTCAATGCCATAGGTTTGGTCATGGCCTTGCAGTCCATCATCTTGAACATCTTCAGGATCTCTACTACATACTTCCCTTGTCTAAGGAAGATTCCATCTGCAGTCTACCACACCTCCATGCCTAGAAAATAGTGCATTGACACATAACAGGAGCATCACTAGTCTTCCGCCTTCAACCTTGAAGCAAAGGTTGGAATCCACTTTACTCTTAGTAAAGCCTAGAGTCATTAGTAATCTATCCATCTTGTTTTACCATGTTGAACCTTAGGATATTTTGCAGTCACTCCCTTTGAAGCATCATACTCCCTCTGTCTTCCATACTCTATGCATTGAAAATTTCTCTACTGGAGTGACAAGTAGCTTCCTCTACTACTAATATTCTATGTATCCATCTAGGATCACTGGATACCAAGATCCTCTATCTTGAAATTTTTCAAAAGTTCTTCTCATACCCATATGTGAGCTTGTCATCCTCTATCAACCTTGTAGCATAGGTTTAGATCTTCATCAAGCTCATCATGTATGTGTTATCCCATGGGTGTCTTCTGAACTCGTACAAGGCCTTCTTTCATGTGCACATGTGATTATGCCTGTCATGTGTCTCAACTCCCACTGGCTGCAAATGTCTCTTCATAGTCTATGCCTTCTTTTCGTGAGAAGCCTTATGCTATGAATTTTGCCTTGTATCCCACGTTGTTGCCATCTACTGCATAATGGAATTATGAACTTTCCTTCATGTATCGATACTGCATTCTAGACATCATTCTTCTTGAACTAGTCTTCCCTTTCTTCTTGGAAGGTTCTGCATCAATGATGTCACTGCATTTGTCATATTATTTTTCATATTGAACTTTCGTCACTTGTTCTTCGAAACAAGTCTCATCCTTCTTTTCTTGTAGGAGATTATGTATGCGACCTTTCCTACAAGTCAAATGCATTTGTATGGTTAGAAACATTTCATAAGGAATATTCATACTGGAAAATACTTATGCATAAATATATGATCATGCAACTACTTTTAGCCAATACAACATTCATCCATATCTCACAGAAACTTTCTAGATGCCTTCCATCTCTACCAGGAAAACATTGAGATTGTGCACTAATCCAATATGTCAGCAAAGAGGTTTCATTCTAGATAAGCAGCAATGGAGAGTTGTATAGCACCATGGGCTACTTACCCATCACATGCATATTAGTAGTATACTGTCATTAATGCAAACATTCTATCATGCATAATACATTAACTGAATATAAACAAATACATAACAAAACAATATCATGAAATGACAATTGAATACTTATCTTTATTTGTTTCATGGGTAGACTCCTTCTTGAGCCTTTAGCTTCATCGTCTTCTTCATTCATAATAGCATCGTTTCTTATCCAAATACTGAGGTGGATAATAGGTTCTTCAAGAGTTGAGTTCTTCATATTCCTCATCGCTTGAGGGATCTTCTTTGGATGGTGAGAGCTTTGATCTTTAGTTGCTCCCATCTTCTTTTCTCTTATTATTAGTTGAGCTTCTTCTTGTGTGTGCTCTTCCCAGAGTTCGATGAAAGTAATCCCTTCCTTCTAGGACACATTATTTGAATGAATGAATCCCATGATCTTGGGAGGCCATTCAAGGTGGTTATCACCATGTATACATTCTCCACTTCTTCTTCTACTGCTTCAATTTGTTCTTTGATGTGAGAGACCCCCATAAAGTATGACTGTATGGTCTCTGCATTCTGGATCTTCTCATTCTTCAACTGTTTTCTCAAAGTCATATTCCGATTTGTGTTCTTCCCTTCAAATAGCTTGTTCAAGGAATCAAACATCTCTTTCGGTGTCTTTAGGGAAGACACTTATGGTACAAGTTGATCCGTGACTAAATCAGCAATGATCTTCTTGGCCTTGACCAAGTTCTTCTAGTGTAAGGCTTTTAGCCTCATCTCCCTCTGGAATTGGAACCTCTCTACTTATGTAGGTGTCCAATTCATTTTCTTCAGAGAGATCATATACTTCCATGCTTGGAAGTTTTCAACTTCGTTGAGCTTATCATCAAGCTGATGTGATAGATCACTTTGAAATCAATTTAACCTTAAATGAAAATAGCAAAAGATTAGATCTTACCAATTTGAGGTGTCCATCCTAGTTCCAGAGCTGGTTGATCTAGGGTTTGTGAGAGAAACCCTAATTTTCAAAACTTGGAATCTTTTAGATCTAATTAGATAAAAATATATATATCTTCAAGGAAAGGTTTCCAATGTGCTCCTTTTCTGAAAATAGTGGAGGGAAGCTCTCGGAACAAGAAGCCCTATTTTTCCAATTTCTTCTGCAGAAATTCCTGTTACGGTTTCTATGCTATCTCCGCAATTACTACTCCTCTATATATGAAAATTCATATTGAGGTATCCTCACATGTCCCTATTCCAACACCATAGGTTTAATCAGAATTGGTTTCACCAATTTGGATTTATGATCATTTTCCCAAGGTGACCTGTTACAGGACTGTTCAGAATAGTGAAGTTGTACAGATTGCCATGTGTCACTGGTTCATCTTCTGAGTCAGAAACTTAGACCATAGAAATTAAAGTCTGTTCCCATTCTAGAACATCTTTAGAAATTTAATTTGGAACTTTGGAGCCCAAGATATAGCAATTATCCCCAGGTGTCCTGTTTAGGGATGAATCCTAGAAGAGGCTGGAACCCTAACTTGGAGGGATCATATCTCCCTGAATATAGAGAATATGAGGATGAATGTTGGATACTATGTACATCAAGAGTGTATTTGAAACCTCTACAATTTGTATCTCCTGAGCCTTCTCCATTCCTGAGATATAGCGAATGTACTTAAACTTATCAATTTTAGTATCTAGGGATTTTCCAACTCGAGGTCAAACTAGGGTTTGACTTTCTTGGAGTTTCACCCAACCAAAAATCTTGAACCAGGTATCTAAACTTTGATTTTGATGAGGAAAGTAATCCTATGCCGGGCTCACTCAAAAATTCCTCGTCTATAGAAATCCCTAATTTCCCGCACCAAAAACTGAAAATGCTCGAAATTGAATTCCGCTTCAAGAGAAAGATGCGCCCTTCAATGGAAAGTCAGGCTAGCATACTTTTGCTGACAGATTGTGGAGAGAGACCCAAAAATTAAGAAGCCCTAGCTTCTACAGCTGCACAGTGTCTTCTTCTCAGGTTATCTCTGATACCATGTTATATTTTTATCATTCAAGCTAGCATTATCATCTTAGGATCTTTAACTGAGAGAATAACATGCATAACAATAAAACACAAGAGACAAGAGACACAAAGAATTTTACTTGGGGAAACCATAAAGGAGAAAACCCTGCAACTTCCTTAGAGATAGAATCAACACCAAAAGTAAAACCTGAAAACATAAAGATGATCTCCCGACAACAGTAGTCTCTCTCTTGTCCCAAGAACTTCTCCTCTCACTCATGCACCCCAATGAGTGAGTGGGTACGTGATAAATAAAGAGACTCACTCTCTATTTATATTCTTTCATTCAGTTGAAACCCACTCCAACATGTCGGCCTCACTTAACAATTACTTACTAGAGCCGACATCTCTAGGAGTGTCTAATAACCCTAGTGCCCCACAACTTATGGGGACTTTGCCTTCTCTGACCAACAAGGAGGGTTATCCTTAACACAATGGTGGGGACTATTTCCCTGACTTATAATGACTCACCTAGGGTCGACTTCTCTAGGATAGTCTTATAACCCTAGGGACCCATAATTGCGGGGAATTTAACCCTTGACCAATAGGAGGGTTACCCACAATGACTTGACATGACTTGTTACATTATAGAAAATCCTAATAGGAATGTAACAAACATAAAATATATAAATATTAAAAATAATATTAATAGATAATTATTAATTAAATTAATAATTTTGAAAGAGTCACGACTGTAGGTTGGAAAGTCAGGAATGGACGTATATAAGTCTAACCATTGTAAATGTATCATATCTATTCTATCATCAATTTATAATTTATTATGGCTCATTTAATATTCCAAGTCTTTTGGTAATATTATTTGTGTAAGTGAATAAATATTCACTTCAAGTGGTATCAGAGCCTAGTTGGCTAGATTCCGTCCTTTGGCCATTTTATCGGCTTTCAGCCATTATTCTAGGTTTCCTGAATTGGGTCTTTGACCATAAAAATAGAGAGTAAAAGGAAAAAAATTGAGATTTAAAAAGATAAAAAGTAAAAAGAAAAAAGAAAAAAAAGGAAGAAGTAAAAATAAAAATAAAAAAAGAGAAGAAGGGAGAAGATCCCATAAGAAAAGGAAAGAAGAAAACAAAGGCCGGTGGTTTTATAAAAAAAACCCTTGGTTTTATTAACAAACCAAATCACACTTTAATTAAGTTATTTACTTATTGAAAGGTTATTGGATATTAAATAATAACTCATACCTTAATTAGCTTGAGTTTAGTCTTTAATTCTCTTTATTAAATAACATAAAAGCTAGAAGTGCATAAAGAAGTGATATTTGAACCTAGGTGGGGAAGTTAACAATCATTCTTCTCAACCACCTAATCTACACACAATCCACAAAGAAGTTAATCTAAATTAAAAGGTTAACCAACATGGAGATCCAAGTGCCTTGTTAATATTATTATTATATTTATGAAAAAATATTATTAATATTAATAATTGTAATAATTACAATTATTATTTAATACAAAAAAGAAATAATACCATAATTATTCAAGAATTCGAATTCAAATACCCTCCTATCATCGAAAAATTTCAAGACTATTTATTGCCGAAGAAGTCAAAGGAAGATCAATTATCTCTGAAAGTCGAAGACTATTCACCTTCGAACACAAAAATGGAGTCTCATGGTGACAAAAAAGGAAGATTACAAAATACCAACTCAAAGGTAGCCATTGGCATTCTAAAAATTGAAGGGATTATTCAAAGCAATCCTATTAGCATCACTATTTGCCCAACCAACGAGGAAAATCACATTAACGTCAGCTTGGCAAATCAATTAGTCATCCCAAAACTAAGTATAATCGAAAAGAAAGATAAATATGGTGGGAATCAATATGCCATTAGGGACTTAGAACTGAAAATTGGTGAGTATAAGTTCACATTCCAATTCAATGTTACGAGTATTTATCTAAATGAAGTTGACATCATTCTCGGCTTATCGTGGATGGAAACATTGGGAGAAATCATCTTAAATATGAATAAAAAGTTTTTAACATTTCCATATAAGAAGAAACAAATCAAACTACAATATGTTTCAATGAAATCGGATTCTGAGGATATGTCATCTAAAGATTTCAAAGACATTTCGAAGATTATTTCACAAGAAGATAAAAAATCAAGACAAAAGATGCAGAAAGAATCCGACAAAGTCATCAAGGACAAAGAAGAAGAGATATCTCATTTAAGAGATCATAATCAAAATTTTCTCTTTCAAATCAAGAAGGCGAAAGATAGGGCACAGGACCATCAAAATATAGAAGAGGAAAATCAAGATCTACAGAAGAAACTATTAGAGCTTAAAGACGATGCGAAAAATCAAGAAAAAATGATCAGGAATCTTAAGAATGCTAAAGATTTAGTTGAAAACAAGTTGGTGCACATTCAGAAGAGGACATCAAAAATTTTGGGCTCAAAAAAACAAGTTGAGGAAAATAAATCAAATACAAATCCAGTCATCAATACAAATAAAAAAGAAGTCAATCCAACAAATGAACAAACAATAAAAACTCCTTATCGACACCCTAACTATAAAAGTCATTTTGACCAACGACAGGGTCAAAATGTACATAAACAGAGAGGTTACGATGTCAAATGCAAAGGAACACAAAATCTACAACCTAAACAAAAAACAAGAAGTTTTATCCAGCAAAGAGACCAACAGGAAGCTCGGATTAAAGTAAATCTTGGATGGATCACTCCCGAGGAAATGCGACAATTCAGTTCAGGGATTTGGAAATTATATCACCATGTCTCATCAAGTGTCAAAGTTACAAGTTCAAAGAGGCATGGCAAGATGTTATTCATAACTAAGAAGTCCTTCACTAAACAAGCTTTGAGGACAAAGCTTCCCTTAAGGGGAAGGCAATGTAACGAACATAAAATATATAAATATTAAAAATAAAATTAATAGATAATTATTAATTAAATTAATAATTATCAAAGAGTCATGATTGTAGGTTGGAAATTCATGAATGGACATATATAAGTCCGACCATTGTAAATGTATCATATCTATTCTATCATCAATTTATAATTTATTATGGCTTATTTAATATTCCAAGTATATTGGTAATATTATTTGTGTAAGTGAATAATATTCACTCCAAGGAACATCGGGGCATGACATGACTCAAATACATTATAGACACATCTCGGAATAAACATCGGGGTATAATACATAAGATATATGAATGAATACATTCCGAAGTTACAAATACATCAACACCATTAAGATCTTCAAGCAATGAGTCTAATAGTATTGATGCAGTAAAAGAGGAATGAAGATACACACTGCAAAAATAAAACCACATAGGAAAAATATGAGTATAGCTCAGATAATTACAGTATCATTCTCATTTATTAATTAATCCAGTGTTACAATAGTGTTACATAAGGAATAATTCGAATTCATTAGGGATGGATTCGAATCTACCAACTGGATGTGACTGTATCTGACTGACTAGCTAACTAAGGATGTCTCAATCAATATCGGAGTCCAAATGGTTAACTCCAGATGTCTAATCAAGTCACACAATCAGTAATAATTAGTTAACTCAGTATGACTAAAGTGGTAGGTGAGGAAAAGCGCCTTATCCATATGTAGTCATGTCTAATTGGAAATAATTGAGCTGATTGTGATCTAATTGAAAGTAACTAGAAAATAAATAACCTTAACTAGTTCCAACTCCAACTCACTGAAGGAGGTTGGTGACATGATTCCCAGTGGCTCCTAAAAAGTAGGGTTTAGGATAGGAGGCACCTAAACTGATCCATGCACGTGAAGTCAGTGGAATTTAGCCTCTAGCAGTGTTCCCCACACTGTATTAACTTGTACATGTGTCCCCATCAGGCCAAGTTGACACAATGTTAAGTGGACCCAATTAATTAAATAAAACTCCTAAGTTAGGCTAAAATAATTTAATAGATAGTTTGGTCAAGGGAGGATTATAAATCCTAACACCCCCCCTGAATCCTAACTTGGACAATTGTGGGACCAAGAAACAAGGGAAAAATTCACCCATGTTCAATATAAAAGAGAAAAGAATTCTTCTTAACAAACCGAGGATAGGAGAAAACCTCATGGGAACCCCCCCTCCCCTTCAAGATAAGCATAACTTAGGAAATACAAGTTAAAACTTGCAAAATATTTTGCTGCAATTTGGAGCACTATACAACAACAAAGTAGTATTCTGGTTCTTCTGTGCAGCAACATCCTGAATCTATGCATGTGAACCTATGAATCCAAAAAAATTGATTATGTTTGGCAGAATCTTCCTCTTTGGAAGAAGAAGAATGCGCTCAACTAAATCAGAAATATAGACAGTTGCTGGATGAAAAATGGACCCATGCAGAGCAACTGAAATCAACTAATGAGAGAGAAAATGTGCTTGAGAATTTGGACAATGTGAGGAACCCCCAAAAATATTATATATTGCAGCCTTGAACATCAAACCATGTGAGGTAAAATCAACCCCAAGTGTTAGGAGCAAGTGTTTAGGAGAATGCAGAATGTCTCCATCTTTACTAGTTCTATGAGGAGATGAGCATGTGATCAAATAGATAGGTAGATAAGTCCTGGGACTTTGGAGAGTGAATGATTGAGCTACATAATCTGACATATATTCAGAAATAATCAATGATTCACAAATTAAAATATCAGAAAACTCATAAGAGGAAACTAACATCAAATCCCCAGCAGCAAGTTTGAAGGAGTCTTGTTGTACGTGATTTGTCACACTAAAATTGATGAAACTAGCTACAAGCATGAATGAAGGCTCTTGGAAATTAAAAATTGAAACAAATGTCATATCCTATCCAAAATTGTTCATATCAAATCCCCAACAACAACTTTGAAGGAGACTTGCGGTATTTGATTTTTCACACCAAAATTTTTGAGAGAAGCTACACGGATTACTGAAAGCTATTGAAACTTAAAAATTGAAAAAAATAATATCATATCAGATCCAAATAATTTCATATCATATCCAAGAGTTTTCTCCATCGAGATGGTAGATGCACAATTTTCTCCTTCTTCAAAATTCTGAATATTGGTGCATGCAATCATGTAGGAATTTGCTGGAATATCAAGATCAATGAGAGTGAATGGATCACTCCTACAATATTAAATTATTTCCAAAATATAATATCAGAAAACTCATGAGAGAAAACTGACATCAAATCCCCAACAGAAATTTTGAAAGAGATTTTTGGTACTTGATTCTTCACACCAAAATTGATGAGAACAACTACAAGCAGTACTGAAAGCTCATGAAACTGAAACCTTGAACAAATTAATATCAGATCAGATCCAAATAAGATCAGATCAGATCCAAATAATATCAGATCAGATCCAAATAGGTTTATATCAGATCCAAGGGTGTGCTCCACCGAGATGGTAGATGCACGACTTTCTCCTTCTTCGAAATCCTGATATTGGTGCATGCAATCATGTAGGAATTTGTTGGAATCTCTAGATCAATTAGAGTGAATGGATCACTCCTAAAATCTGATATTATTTTCAAAATATCCAAATAATTACTTATCTACACATCAGCAACATCATTAGAGACAGAGAAATCAAATTCCTCTCCCTTTCCTAGAGCAATCATTGGTAAACTATGCACATAATTTATAATAGAATAATCACTGGAGAATTTTTGCATAGAATGGAAAAAGAATTTTTATTCAAAAAAATATATTTGAATGTATTCTTATATATCAGCCATATGAGAAGATGAGATATCAAATACCTCATGAAATTCCGGAGCAGCAGGAGAAGGAGTCACTCCAAGGAGACTTTCTTCAATTCGAATTGACTGTGTGGAAGATTCTGCTTCTTCTTCATCTTGAACAAATTCATCTGAGAGAGTAGAGGATGATACTTTTGAATAAAGAAATCTTGTGGTTCCGAATTTTCTCTCCAAATTTCTATAATAATCCACATTGTTCTCCCCAAATATTCTATCTAGTTCTATCTAGAGATCCTTTGGGTATTTTGCAAAAGCAATATGGTAGCACAATCTTGGAGAAAAGACCTCACATTAGAGAACATTTCAATTTAAAATGGGCCTTGAAAAAATAACACAAATTCTATGTCATCATGTATTATTCAATCAAAATTCTTTAAAATTCAAAAAGGCAGCACCTCTTAAACAATTTTTTAATATAAATTTGGGGATAGGTATCATAAAAAAACTACTTTTTTGTTCGCATTTTTGACACATCTCCCTATGTTTTTACTCAAATTTCAATCGGGAGAGATTTTTGGATGAGGAATTAAATTCCACATCCAACGAGTACCCACTCAGCATAATTTTGACAAGCCCTGATACCCTAAAAACAAGAAATACCTGAAAAAAATGTGATGATGACATCATCATCACATTTTTTCAGGTATTTCTTGTTTTTTGGGGTAGCGAGGCCCATCAAAAGTATGTTGTGTGGCTACTTGTTGGATGTGGAATTTAATTTTGCATCCAATGAGCTCTCCCATTCAAAATTTGAGTAAAATTATAGGGAGATATGTCGAAAATATGAATAAAAAGGTAGTTTTTTCTTTTCTTCCTCTAAAATTTATTAATATTATTTTATTATTTTAACTATTATTTTATTTATTTTCCTTAGGATGCTCATTTTGAGTTGAAATTTCCTCTAATGCATATTGTTCCATAAGCTCTATCACCATCATTTATCTAGTCATTCTCGTATTCATAAGACTCTTTACCAATTCCAATAGATACCTCATAGAGACCTTGTCTCTTTAGAGATGCAATCATATTCAACTTCCATTCTGAATATCTTGTTGATGGAGTAAGAAGAGGAACTGATAATATCAAATCCATATGAAATTGAACCTACAAAATATTATTGCAAAACCAAAAATATTCAAACTATGTTAGAATAATGCCTTCCCTCTCGACATGAACACTTTCTCAGGGTCTGTTACGACCACACCACCACTCTGAATAAATTCAGAGGAAGTAAGGCACTCTTTGTGGGACTTTTGTGGAAACCCAGCTACTTCTGGTGTTCAATGGAGAGTAGACAGACATGAAGCTTGCTTGAAATGGCTCTGATACCATGTAAAAATTGTTGTGTCGTTTAGATATTCAAGCAATGAGTCCAATATTATTGATGTAGTAAAAGAGGAATGAAGATACACATTGAACAAATCAAAACAAACAGGAAATAGATGAGTATAGCTCAGATAATTCTAGTATCATTCTCATTCATTAATTAATCCAGTGTTACAATAGTGTTACATAAGGAAGAATTCAAACTCATTAGGGATGAATTTGAATCTACCAACTAGATGTGACTGTATATGACTGACTAGCTAAGTAAGGATGTCTCAATCAATATCAGAGTCCAAATGGCTAATTCCAGATGTCTAATCAAGTCACACAATTAGTAATAATTAGTTAAATCAGTCTAACTAAAGTGATAGGTGAGGAAAAGCACCTTATCCACATGCAGTCATGTCTAATTGGCGCTAACTAAGCTTCTTGTGATCTAACTAAAAGTAACTGGAAAATAACTAAGCTTAACTAGTTCCAAATCCAATTGACAGAAGAAGGTTGGTGTTGGGACTCCCAATGTCTTCTAAAATGTAGGGATTGGGCTAGTATTCTCCTAAACTAATGCGTGCAAGTGAAATCAATGGAAGTTATCTTCCAACAGTGTTCCCCAGACTCTAGTAACTGGTACATGTGGTATTATTAGGCCAAGTGGACCCAATGGTACTAGTGGACCCAATTAATTAAATAAAACTCCTAAGTTATGCTAACATAATCTAATAGATAGCTTGTTCAAGGGAGGATTACAAATCCTAACATGTTGCTGCTCATAAATGCTCCCAATGTGCCCAAAATTTTCACACACTATTGCATGGGTGCTCAGAATTGGAAATCAATTCTCAAATTCAACCCTAAATTATGAATTAGGCATATTACTGCTGAAATTAACCTAGATTTAAAAATTATGTTCTTAATTGTTGATTAGATACACAATCATGGAGAATTAAGGTTTCTTTCACACCCAGGTTTTCCCAGACTTGATGGATCAGACTTCTTGCCTCATCTTTTTATGATGCTTTTTAGGAACTTCAATACAAGAAGAAACGCTTGAGGAGTCTCCCATTGATAGTAGCCTCCAACATTTCACCATTTAGCTCTACAAGAATGAAAGTATTGTTGTCTTGTACAAATGAGATGAGATAGGGAGCCATCCAAAGATATCAAACTTTCCATGTTTTCCTTTACTTTCTATTTTAGCATCCCACTTGAGACCCAGGTATCCTCGCTAGAAATCCCTTTCTATGGCCTTCTTATCAAGATGATTCTTCCTTTTCTTCTAATGCACTAGCAATTTCAAACTAACTTGTTCCCTTTGTTGTTGCACTTCTATCAATTCATACATCCTCCTGACCAAATCATTTGACTTCGTTTCATTTTGGATCAATTTGAGCACAATTAGTTCCAATTGGATGGGAAGATCTGCTTCTTTTCCATAACCAATTGAAAAAGAGAGGTTCTAATGGATATTTTGACACTTATTCTATAATCACAAAGAGCATACCTCAAATTTACATCCCAAGTTTTTTTTGTTTACTGACAACATCTTCTTTATTATACCATGTAGGATTTTGTTTGATGATTCAACCAATCCATTTTCTCATGGATACTATGGGGTGGAATGAACTAGATTTGTATGAAAATATTGATTATTGTATTGTGCATGATTTTATTTCATTGATATTATGTAAAAAGAAACATGAAAATGTTTTTTCAACAAAATATGTGTAGCTGGAATAAGATGCCTTGAATGTGGTAGTATGATATTGTTCCATATAAATTTTCCTATGGATACTAAACACATTGAATTGTCCTATATCATGGTCAAATGGAGGCCATATGAGTATGTTAAATCGTTGGGTGGAGGTATCTCGGTAAAAAGAAAGAATATGCGTGCAAGTGGTGAAATACAGTGTTTGTCACGATATATTTTCATAGTGTACGGTATTTGTAGCTTTGTTACATTGTATTCATTTTTTACCATATTGCGAGGAAAATGAATATTGCACACTGAGTGAATATATCGCCGCATACACCGAGAATAACTCGAGAAGCTTGGATAGCTTGGAGGATTGTAGATCGTGAGAGAGAGATAGTATATTGATCGAGGAAAAAGCTCGAAAATACTTGTTCTTTGAGCAGAAGTGACAGTGTATGGGTCTGTACTCTGTTAAGATCATTTTTATTTTAGGTTCAAGCTCTGGAAGTTTTAAATGCTTGTTCTCTTTTTAATGTTTATTATTTTTAATTTTTATTAATATTTTCATGTTTATTATTACTTTAATGTTTATTATTTCTTTTTGGGTGGTTTCTTTTTGTTTATGGGAATTTTGTTTTTGGGATCTATGAGTATTAAAACAATTAATATACCTATATTTGTGATTTTTACAATTTATATGCGAAATGTTTGTTCAATTTGTTGCATAGCTTATTTTTGAATATGTGTGACATCTTTCGAGGACTATGGTTATCCTCAAGGGGTTGGCCACACCTTGCAGAGTTAAGCTGAGGAAGATGAGATGACCACATGAGCTTCCTTATCCAGTGATGATGATTACAAGATTCCAATTTTCGCATGAGACACATGAGACATATGAACATGTACAGTTGAGAAGGTTAGGTAACCTACCCTCACTTTGACTTGATGTCCAAACTATCTTGTCATTTTTGCCATGTCATCATCCTTTATGATCAACCTTTATATTTCTTTTTGCAATGTCATCAACATCCTTTGTCCTTTACTATTGTACCTTTCATATTCATCCAAGTGGTCATACAATATAGTTGAAGAATATCTTTATAAGCTCAGGATTCCCGTAACAACTTTACTTTAGCTGTACCTTTCAAGTGTTTAACTTTATCATTGAAATTCCCATGACATCTAAGGACATGCCCACATAATGAATGTATCAACAGTCATCTAGTAAATTCATAAATGGTAAGCATGCATCAATGAGAAATTCACAATGTTGTTTCACTTTATTTTCTTTTATTTATCTAACCATACAGCTCCCCCTATCAATATGTAGACTAATCCCCCCCTTGAAACATTGCTGGTCTATTCATCTCAAGATATTTATTTCTACATTTTACTTCATCTATTGCAATGGATTCCTGCTGGCATTTTTCAACCTTTTTGTGCATATTTGCGGGCATTTGTATGGAACTACGTGCATATGTTTAAGGCCTGTGGGAATTTTATAAGGTAGTGCAGGAATTTTATCAGTTAAACAAGCATTTTCAAACTAGTTGCAGGGCATTTCCGAACAGGTTGTGGACATTTTTCCAAATCATATTCTTATCCAATTTAGAGAATTTATGTAAGTGTATTTTTCAACTTAAATGTGGGCATATTTAACTAGTTGTGGGAATTTTTAAAGGCTGCGGGAATTTTTACTCTATTGCCGTGTGGGAATTTTTATTTCTCTATTTCCCTATAGGGATTTTTAACTAGCTATGAGCATTTTTAATCTCAAGTGCGGGAGTATTTTAGGCTTGAGGATATTATTGAGTCTTAATCAACATTTGTCTCCTCAACTTACAGGCATATTGGGGACCTTGCATGCATTTTAATGACATCTCCTTCACTCATGCTTGCATTTTTCTTCTTCCTATTTGCATTGTTCTGAATCGTTCCTGCAAGTATTTCATTATGCATGCAATACTAAGATAAAATGCCTGCAACTAGTTAAACATTCCCACAGGGAATTTCAACCTTTTTGCATTTTTGCATGCATTTTCCTTCCGTATGCAGGCATTCTTTACATCAACTGGGAGGATGAGCCAAAAATTGTTTTGAATACTTGTTATGTAGTTTGCAAGACTTGTCCACATCAACTGCTTTCTACATTCTTGCACCCTTGTGTTCACCTTAAGATCCATCGTTAGGTGACATCCACCATCTCACTACCTTATATGATTTTTTTTGGATTACTTTGTTGTCATTTTTTATTGCGAGTTGGTCATACTAATGTGTTGTTACTATTTTTTATTTGTGAGGGTTGGATGATCTATTTTATGGTCTTTTCCAGTTTTGGGTTCTCCCCTTTCACAAGTATGTTGGTCTAGTTGAGTATGATCATGCAAGTAACCTAACGCTAATAGGTTGAAGTCTGTTTAGAAGCATTTTTCTGAGGATAAGGGAGCTACGCCCTAACATCTTATGTTGAGTTTATAATTGGTTCATATTTGATATATCTTGCTACTGTTATATATTGGTGTCTTTCATTAACAAATTAGATATGATATAGATTGCTATTGTTATTAGTGTTATTGTTTTAAGTACTTTAATGGTTATTGTAACTCATTGTTTCCGGGACATGCTGGACATGAAGGATATTGAGGTATGGTTTTTCTATGCTGGACATGGTTGTTTTATTGATAGTAGGCCCATCCCTAAATTCTTCCTGAACCGAGGATACTCTTAGTATGTTGAAATCACTCACATAATCTGTTGGCCTAAAAGACACACTTAAGCCTTTTAGAACCACTGCTAAGCTCTATTGCTATCTCTTATTTCTTAGCCAATCTTGGATCCTCCCTATATCTGTCGGCATTTAACAAAATTAAGCCAACTTAAAAAAACACTTGCGCATTCAACCACCACCCTATGATTTCTAGGGATTATCGCATTCGGTTGAGAGGGTTATCTAACACATTTTGTAACTCCACATGACCATTAGCTCACAACTAGGATATTATCGTAATAGCCATAGTGTGATTTTAACCCAGACCATGGTTGAGTGCGATGACTATCAAAATTGGACATGTTGCATTCCATCACACTTCCAAGCTTCATTAACCCTTTGATTGTGATTTCTGCTCTCCCCCATTGATTAGAACAAGGTGTGATCTCTTCCCTCCAACCTCATTAAACTTTATCCTTTCTGTAACTCAATCTCTTCCATGGAGATTCCTTCCAAGACACTTAGCAACTACCCACTCTTGGTCTTGTTTTCTCTACACAAACCCACACAATTTGATCTCTAGCCTCATTTCTCTGACATGATCTCAACCATCAAAACTCATCAACTTTTGCAATGTGACTGCAACTTATTAAAACACACAATCAATCATGAATTCAGCATTATAATTAGGTTAAACAATCAAAGGGTCATTCAATATCATCCATTCGACCTACAATGATCACTACAGACCTATCAAGCCTCTAATTTCTTCTTTGGGTTGAAAATCTCAACCATTCTTAGGGTAATTCCATTGATTCTCAGCATCATTACACATAAATTTTCTCCATCATCATTCATAGTCATACAATGCATATCTGATCATATAGGATCTCTCTAAGCTTTAATAAACTTCTCCAAATTCCAGGTCCACTACATGGATTCCTCAACACTAACTCCCTCAACACTAACTCAAACTGTGACCCTCAATAGGGATTTACACCATTTCCTTCTTCAACCTGCACAAAATCCTTTCCTCATTGACACAACAATGCAAGATTACTCTGTAATCCAATATAATCAAACTCACTCATAACTCAACAACAATAAAATACACAATTAATCTATTCAAAAAGTATTTACTTAAGTAATAAACAAACTTATACAAATATTGGAACCTCTTTGGTTCTATCCAATCTTAAACTCATAATAACTGTAATTTCACATAGATAAATTCAACCCAACTATGTCTCATTGACTAGAATTTATTTCATGAAGTTCTTCCCAGTACTGTTGATCAATTTAGTATCATGTCTGCATGTACATACTTAGTTGATCTACTAACTAATCATTCATCAAACTTTCTCAATTACATCACACACACAAAATGAAAAATAAGAAGGTACAGAACATTTGATGAATCTACTTCTCATTAAAAGAGTAAACTATACATATACTTAAAAACCTTGATTCTACTCTGTCTATGGAAAGAATCATCTCTCAATGGCCATCTTCTTTGAACTCTCTCTCTCTCTCTATGTCCTGCCTCCTACCACTACTCCCAACTTACAATTATATTCCCCTCAATTCTAAATAACCCTCGTTCACTAACTATTGACACCCACTAATCAACAATCTATTCCTAAATTAATGCAACAACTTCTATTATTAGGAAACCAAACTTATCGCTATCTATGACTCATCCACTAATGACTATAAACAAGCAACTAACCTCTCTCGAGTCATCTCATTTCTTCAGGGATATGTTTACATAGTCATTATTGTCTGACATCTATCTAATTGGAATTTTCTATCCCAAAGCTTACTTGTTAACTAGACACTTTTTAGTATTTACAAGAGATTTACAACATCCTTTACAATGGACCCTCCTTATGCCGATGTCTAGACCTTTAGGTCTAACTAGACACTTTGAACTTGGTCTTGAGAGCCAATGCTTGTGCATCATTTATTGTTTAAGATTTGAGTTTGAATTTTAAGAAAAATAATTATAAAATACAAATGAGCTGAATCTACCCAAGAGTTTGCAGCTTTCCTCAAAATGATCTGAAATGTGTGCATTAAACATTTTTATAGATCTTGTGTCTTTAGAGTGGCGCCTTGTGCAGTACAGTGAAGTGAAAGACAAAGAAGTTCCTACTCCTGGTATAGGACTAGGATGGAGTGCTACTGATGGTGGATTTTTCTTGAGGTAAGTAATTTTGGATAATTTTATGATGTATGAGTGAATAGTAGCATTGATTGCCAATATTCTGGATAACTCAACTGTATGATCTATAGTATATTTTCCAATTAGTTATTAAGTTAATGTGGATATTCAGACAAACATCATAGTGAATAATGGCATGATAATGGAATTTCTTCTAGGCTGGGAATGGTTCCAACTTCATATTCCAAGGTAGCATAACATAGAGCTGAAATATTGCACTTGATATGTTGTATGAGGTAAAACATTTAGTCTCTAATACTCATTTCCTACCAACATCGTTATTAGAGCCTAGAGGTATGCATAGATATGAAATACAATCCTTTCTACGAATTCTATATTTTTTTTAAAACATACATAGTAAACGTTGCTATAGCAACGTTCATTTTGTTGATATAGCAACACAGTGATGTCGCTATAGGGACACATCAGTTCTTAGTCACTTCTCATTTTCCATGAACTATCGTTTCTATATCGATGCCTTGATGTTGCTATTTTGATTAATGTGCGGTGCTATAGTGACAATAAGATGTCTCTCTAGTGATGCATTATGACTTAGGCACATAAATTTTCCACATTCCTCCATCTCTTTAGTGACTCCAAGACATTGCAATTTCGACAAATGTCCGGTGCTATAGCAACAACAAGACATTGCTCTAGCGACACATAATGACTTAGGCACATAAATTTTCCATAGTACTTCATCGTTATAGCACCTTCAAGATGTTTCTCTAGTGACACATAAATGTCGCTATAGCAACGCCCATAGGTTTTTGAAGCATAGACCACAACCAGCACATGTCATCGATGCTGTGTCTCTATACCAGCAACATATTCAAAGTGTGGCTAATGCAACGAGAATTTTCTGACAAAAATTTGGGCTTCGATATGTCGATATAGCGACAGGAAAGTGTTGCTATAGCAACGATTTGCCTTGGGAAAAAAATCACATGTACTAGTGCCTATACCACTTATTTCTATGCTAGGAAAAAACCATGATCTATGTGGGTTGTTTGGACAAAACCATGACCTATGTGGGTTGTTTGGACAGATCCGTGACCTGTGTGAGCTGTTTGGACTAATCCATGACCTATTTTGGGCTGCTAAGCTGGGTTACGACCTTTGTTGAGTCTTCTAGGTTGAACCATGACTGTTCCTTGGGTTTCCTTGACTTGATTTGTGGTCTGCTGACTTTTCTGAGGTCTTTTCTGTGAGTATATTGTTGTTGGTTCCTACCATGAACTTTACTAGGGCTGTTATGGTTCTTGTTTATCTTGTTGCAGCATGCCATGACTGTTTAGAATTTATAGAGGTTTATTGTTCTCCCTTTCTGCCTCCTTGAGGTTGCTAGTATGTATGGAAGTGTGCCGCAATATGATGGACGTGCTAGAGTGTGGGTTAAGGTTGCCTCTGCAAATTTTGAAATGACCTTCTATTTACTTGATGTATGACTATCCTAAAAGACTGGCATTTATTGCAGCAATGGGATTGAAAATTCATCCTCATTTCTAGACTATTTTGATTAATACCTTGAGGTATGCATTTGTCTCGCTCCGCCCTACAACTACCTATCTCTCTCTCTTAGGTATGCCCATTGTTTCATTAGTGACTTGTATCCTAGGAGACAAAGTGCGATCATAATATATATCTGAGTATATAAGGAAGGTATAAACCGCATTGTTTTCTTGACTAATTATGTGCTTGACTAATTATGTTTTACAACTATGGGATTCTGCATCTAATAGATAGTTAGAGTAAATCACTACTTTCATATTTTCAATTTCTTTTTGTTTTGTTTAAACAATGGCATTCCAAGTGGGCATTTTGGACAAAGTTGAACAGTTGTGAGAGATTTTCTATTTCTCTTTCGAGGTATAAATGATAGTGGGATTGGCATAGTCTATATTTAACTTTTATTTTATTTTATTTATTTATCAATCTTAACATGGCTTCTTTCCTTGATTGTAGGTTAGTGGTTGTTTAAGTCACCTATGAATAAAATGATAACATAAGTATTCATACTTCTTGAGCCACTATTGCAATATGAAATCATATCCTTATATGGTCTCTAGGATTTCTCCTATAATAAAACCTACTTCTACAGAGAGGAAAATGCCTCATTGTTGTCACCATATTTATATTTTTTTCTTAGCTTTAGGGTGTGAATTGATTTTTGGGAGTTCAAACCATGTCAACCTTTAGTTTTGAATAGGTAATTAATTATGTCAATTAAAATAGTTTTTTTGGTATGAATAAGGATATCGAACTGTTAGGTTTGGAATATGCTCATGGGAATATACAACTTTCTAAATATCCCTAGGGTGCAAATAAACCATTTAGTGCAATGGGCACTAACAAATTCTCTTCAATATTCATACCGATAAACAAGAATTGATCTCTTGGATATGTTTCATAAGTATCTCACCATTATGCTTATGTCACTCATGCATGTATTGGTGAGGTTGTTCAGCCTACTACAACATGCTGAGCTTGTTTAGACTTTATAGATTTTTTTTGTCCTCCTTTTCAGCCTCTTTGAGGCTACTACTATGTATGGAAGTGTGCCACAATATGATGGACGTGCTAGAGTGTGGGTTAAGATTTCCTCTGGACATTTGAAAAGAGCTCCTATTTGCTTGATGTATGGCTGTCCTAAAAGACTGCCATTTATTGCAACAATGGGATTGAAATTTCATCCTTATTTCTAGACTGTTTTGATTAATACCTTGAGGTTTGTATTTGTCTCACTCAGCCCTACAACTACCTATCTCTTGCTCTCTGAGGTATGTCCATTTTTTCCTTAGTGACTTGTCTCCTAAGAGACAAAGTGTGATCATAATATATATATGAGTATATAAAGGAAGGTCTACACCACATTATTTTCTTCTTGTTGTCCATTTATAATTTTATTGCATGTTATTGACTAATTATGTTGTACAATTATGGGACTCTGCATCCAATAGATAGGTAGAGTAAATTACTACTTTCATGTTTTCAATTTCTTTTTTTTTTGTTTAAACAGTAGCATTCCAAGTGGGAATTTTGGAAAAAAGTTGAACAGTTGTGGGATATTTGCTAGTTCTCTTTCAAGGTATAAATGATAGTGGGATTGGCATAATATATCTTTAAATTCTGTTTTATTTTTATTTATATATCAATCTGAACATGGTTTCTAGCTTTGATTGCAGGTTAGTGGTTGTTTAAGTCACCTATGAATAAAATGATCACATAAGTATTCATACTTTTTTTTAGCATGGAAAATCGAACGTATTGTTGCTAATATTTCATCTCATTTCATTTCCATTTATCTAGTGGCTAAGAGTACTTAGAGTTAATTCCCATTCTTCTTGATTTGAAATGGAATTAGTTGTATATTTATTTTTACTATTTTATATACATTTTGGGTGATGAGTTGCTCCATTTTCTCATACTTTGCTTCTATATAAGCTGAAATTCTCCTTTCCATGACATCATCCACCACTATCTTCAAGTTACTTATGAATTTTTAGTCAAATTCAGATATCTTGGCATGACTAAAGATGACTCAGTAGATTGTTTAACATTGGATGCATGCTTGTCATTCCTATCAATTTCTGGTATTTTTTCATTTTGCATCATTCAAGCATACAAAATAATGATTATCAAGTTACTATAGATACACAATGGCTTACCTTGTAATAGTCCTTCCAATCTTTCAAATGCATTTATTAAGTGCAAAAAGGACTTGAAGGACTGGTACAGGGTAAGCCATTATGGATCTATAGTAGCTTGATAATCATTATTTTGTATACTTGAATGATGCAAAATTTGTTTGAATATCATCATTATCAAGCAATAACTTCTTAAATGGTGCTAGCTCAATGGTAGAGAAACGACCTAATTATAGGTAGGAGGTTGGTGGTTCGATTTGTCCATGCCCTATCATAAATTTGTGACTAAGAAAATAACTAAATTCACATATATACAACTATTAGTAGCTAATTTCCTGTATCTTATAGTGCGACTAACCTTTAGTTGTATTTGGCTTAGTCATTAAGATGTGATCATCTAGTAGTTTATTTAGCCGTATATTTTGTCATTAATTGTTGCAATCAGTGACTAAATCAGTGACTAAATCCGTGACTAAATCAATGACTAAATCATTGACTATCAATGACTAAATTAATGACTAATAATTCAACCTATTAATGACCAAGTGAAATACGACTAAGTTAGTCAAGCTATAAGATTGTGGAAATTAGCTACTATTAGTCATCGACTCAAAAATAGTAATTTATAGCCAAATTTTAGTCATTAATTCCTCATTTAGTACTAGTGAATACAAAAGGAAGTCCAAAGAATAACTTCAAGTAAAAACTCTGAAAAATCTAGGAACACAAAAATACTATTCCTCCACAATGGGGCCAAGATATAGGAGGTGACGTTGCTTGGGAGGTTTCACTATAGAATCCAGAGCCTCTTTGCGTAGTAGGTTGGTTCGATGAGCCACGTCTATGTCGTAATTAAGGAGAGTCACCATGATTTTTTCATCCTCTAATGCTGAAGTCATTTCATGATTGATGTACTCCATCTTTGGAGCTAGTGTAAAGAGCCCTTGAAGTCAGAATTTTCATAGTTATCCTCGTTGCCGAGGAGGGAGCTTCTAGGGATGGAATGGAAACCTCAATTCGCATTTCATTTATTAAGTTTTGTGGAGAAAAATTGAGATTTTCCACTATGTCCACATACCAGTATACTACCACTTGTACCCTAAAGGTGGGGTCTTGAACCCTAGTCTGCATGTCATCACCAAATTTGTGAACGCCATTCCCGATGTTGAAAAGTGTCTCTGTGACAGAAGCTAGATGCTTGGAAATTGCATTTCCATTTTCCTCTCTACTGTATCCCCGATGGGATATTCCTTAATTATTGTTGGAACCTAGGTGTTCCCTAACCATATAAGGACATTCTTCATTGAGATCCCACCACTTTCCCATTTGATAATCGCCTTTTGTTACTTGAAAGTTTCCATTAGACATGCGAAAGTATGGCTCTTTATGCTTCTTTATTACATGTTTGGAGGCCATTAATATCTTTGTAATCATATTAGTGTTGTGGATGTGCATCACTAAGTCATAGTTAATCCCAAGGGTGGTGAGGCATACTTAAATGCGTAGAGGAGAAATAAATTAAATTCCTCATAGCATCAGTCTCCATCCCTAAGCCTATCCCAGTCACATCATGATCATTTGGACGATTGATAAGGATATTTTTAATAATTGACTTATCATTGGATTGTTTCATTAAAATAGCATGAACGAATCAAATGTGGACATAAATGAAGAAATGCATAAAATATACATGCACCATAAAACTCACAAGGACCCAACTTGATAACGGATTGCATCCTTATGGGAGTATGTATCCGAGCCTGCTCTACAATGCATAGACGATTTCTAATAAATCTCAACAAAAATATCAAGTTACATGGAAATAATGGTTTTATACCTCAAATTATGGAAGTGACCTACAAATGGGATACTTAGAACAAAAAATGGACTGCACCATTGCATTCAGAAGGCTCAGACGACGAGGATTGACATTAAACACTACATGTTTTGGAGTTGAGAAATTCAACCCCTTGAAAATCCCAATCACCCTCAAGTTGCCACGTGCCAACTTATACAATTGTACGGTTTTATTGATCATATATACGTTGTACGATCCTTAGGAACTGTGCTCACCTCAGACTCTATGCAACGCTGAGCCGTCTTCCTCTTTCTCTCACCCTGCGTAGTCTCCTCCCGTCATTTGGGAAATTTTTTAGCTTAAATAGAAGGGGGTCAGGACATTACCAAGACTCATCCCCATGGCTTACTGGTAGGTCATTGTAATGGTTCCCAGGAGGTCCGAGATTCACGCCACATAGAATCCCATTTTGTTCTATTTGTTATTTGACATGCATGTTGTTTGGTGTTTCCATTGGATTATTTGGTTGGCCATATTTATATATAACATAACATAACATAATATTGGTTAATATTTGGGGGGAGGGCTCAACCGTCCCACCAATTTTGGTGGTCAATCGACCCCCCTTTTCCTCCAAAATCAACACATTCACCTCAAATATATTATATTCCATATATGGTTTAAGACCACAGTCATCGCAGTTGGTGAATGCTTGAGCTTCTTTCCTTCACCCTTCAATCGATATTTGCTGATGTGAAAACACACTTGATCCCCAACTTGAAACTAGTGATCAACGTGATGCTTTTCATCTCAACCCTTATACAATGCTTGTCTCTTCTCAAAATTCTCTTTAATTACTTGGTGTACCTATTGAATTCTTGAAATGAACTTGCAGATGTTGTCTTCATCTCGTGAAACACTTGAATCAACACCTTTCATGCATGCCAAGTCCAATGGAGTTTTAGGAAAATACCCAAAGCATGTCTCAAATGGATAAATATGAGTGGAAGAATGCAAGGTTTGGTTGTAGGCATGATGAATGTACAAAATATAATCATCCCACATTTTAGGATGCATGTTAAATTAACCTTGAAGAAAATAAACCACGATTATGTTTACCACCTCTGTCTGTCCATCGTTCTATCGATGAAAAGCAATACTCCTCTTTAGCTTGGTATCCATAATCCTCCACAAGCTAGTCCAAAAATCACCAAGGAATCAAGAATCCCAATTCGAGATGATGGAAGTGGGTAGTCCAAAATAGACCCATACATGCTGAAAGAAACAAATGAGCAGTTTGGTCAGCATTGGTTTTCTTTTTACATGGAATCAAGACACACGTCTTGTTGAACCTATCCACTACCACATACAAGTAATCATGACTCCTACATGTCTTATGTTGTTAGTGTTGTGGCAATGTACATGAAGGAGACACATGAGCTGTGTTGGAGGGCAATGAAAAGAATCTTGCATTATGTGCAAAGTACTCAAGAGTTTGGAAATATTCACTAATGTGTTGGTGCTCAATTAGATCTATTTGGTTTTACTAACTCATATTGGCTGGAGATAGTATTGACATAAAATATACTTCGGGATATGTGATCATGTTGGGATCAGAACCAATTTGTTGGTCAATAAAGAAGAAAGCAACTCTTGCACTCTCTTCAACTGAAGCAATGTACATGGGGCTATGAATTCTGCCATATAGGCAGTTTGGTTACATGGGATTCTGACAGATTTTGGAATTCACACTTCTCCTTCAATAGAGATTTTCTATGATAATCAAAGCACAATTAAGATTTCCAGTGATCCAGTACAGAAGCAATGTACC
This sequence comes from Pseudotsuga menziesii, assembly GCA_001517045.1. NCBI lineage: Eukaryota > Viridiplantae > Streptophyta > Pinopsida > Pinales > Pinaceae > Pseudotsuga > Pseudotsuga menziesii. Next base: position 52,523 of record LPNX010607739.1, read on the forward strand.
AAACACATAGAAGTTCACATGCACCGTATATAAGGAAACTAGTGTAGAATATCACTGCATTACTACCCTATAGAGGAGCATATTGTAGACATTTTCACAAAGTATTTCACTCAGAAGAGATTTTTCTATCTCATATCTTTGTTTGGTGTGAAGGTTGTTTGACTTCCCTAACTATTCATTTTTAGGGTTTTCTTTCCCATGCAGTCTTGCCCATTTCGTAAGTTTATTGAGCAACTATTTTTTCATTATTATTGTCTGGGTGACCTTTGGTCTTAGTTTCCAATGCCCTGGTTATCCAAGATTAAAGGATGGTGTTAGGCTTATTTAATAATCCTCCCTTGTCCACCTTAGTCATTTTAGTAGTTTCCTAGTTTAGGATGATTTTTTCACTTCATTAGTGCTATGTAGATGTTATCTGGGGCCCACTAGCCACTTGATGAGCCCTCATGCATGAGTTTAGGGGATCCGGAGACCAATTCCTAGATTTTAGGATCCCACTTATAGTTTTTGGGAGTCTCTCCTTTAATTCACCTTCATCTGAGTGGAAGTCAAGCTCCGATGACCACTTTTAGTTATCCAAGTCTCCTAATGCACCACTTTTGGATAGGATTCACATGATTTAAGGATAAATGCACCTTTTCTCACCTACCAAGCTTATTTAAGTGATTCTTAACCGATTCAATTGTTTGGAGTTACACAAGTGTGTCTACAATGGTGATTTTTCCTATGCTAGTCATGTGTAGAGTTAGGGATTTGAATTGCTCCTAGTGTATTCAAATTTTCTCCTTTGTACTATGTATTGTTCATAAGCAAATTAATGATTATTGTTACCAGTTTATTGTTGCTGATTTGGTTTTCTTCCATGATTAATTTCATAGTGCATTTTTAACAATTTTTAGACTACAATTCATCTTTCTTCATAATTCTTTCACTATAACGTATTATTCATTCCGATGATCTCCTATAATTGATAATTTTATAGATAATTCATTCTAATATCTTTGATAGTCACAAATAAATATCTGTATGTGAGAGGCAATATATTTGACTATGGTAACATAAATTCATCTAACAATCTAAGACATAAAAACTAACTAGTTAATTTAAAGAACATTAATTGTACTACATATTGAATTCTTATTTTACATGATATTAACTAACACAAAATAGAGAAAAAAACTATAAATTTATCACAATGTGATGAAACATACCTTAGGATCCAAGTCATACAATTGTTTGAAAAGCCATTTAAAACCTTTAAGTTTGCCAATAATAATGTAGCAGAGAGAAGATTTTCTCTTGAGCATTCACAAAGTGGTTGTTTTCCTTGTCAAGTAGAGGTATATGATGAATATCATGAAAGTTGTCATGATCCGCTCGACTGAATGTGTCTTGAATCAATCTATTTGTCGTATCATCTTCAATTATGTTATTATTATCATATTCTTCCATAGGACCATTAACTTGATATTCAATATTGACTCCATGTTTGTGCCAGAAATTGTTCCTAAGGCTAGGGGAACAAGCCAACACAATCTCAAGAGTAAAACTCAATAAATAAAACAAAGTTTAGGGTTTTTGGTATGATTTAAATGGTTGTAAGCTTCAAGAACATGCAGGGAATACATTCAAGAGAAAAGCAACAACTAAATCATAAACATAGACTGATAAAGATGCCTAACATATCACAAAGATCCAACAAAGAGACTATGCTGAGGTTCATACATTAAAGGATAAGCATTACCAGAAAAACACATTAACTAGCAATGAATTTATCATTTAAGAAGCAAAACATGCTCAATAACAAAGCCAACATAGACAAAAATGAAGGGGAAAGAGTCATATATCACATTATTTCATCAGTAAATGCATATAAGAGTTACAGTACCTATCTCTGAACAAGTCTGAAAGTACAAGTAGCTTGCAGACCTCCTGATGCTCCCAAAAATCAGAACCCTAACAATGTCTTGCTAACTCATCTAGATAGGAATCCTCTACAAAATCAGTTAGGTTTCTCCTCCTAACTGCCTCCATCGAATAACTAAGCTAGGTAAAGTAAAAATTACATTTTTTTACAAAATTACAAGGTTGCTAAAAATAGCAAAACCTTAACAAAAAGTGTTTATCTGAAATAACCACTAACTAATAACTGCTTCATATCTTCTTTGCTGCCTCAACAAGGAGGTCAATACCATCTAGCCTTTGAGCCTGTCTTTTAGTCTTCTTTTCCTTCTGCTCCAGCTTGATCATCTTTTGGGAGAGTTTCCTGTTCTCCTGCTGCAGGCTCTTAATTGTGCTTTCTAACTTTGAACAGTGTTTGTCGGTCATCCTTTTCCTTTTAAGGACTTCTTTAGAAACTTCAGATAGCTCCAAGAAATGCTTATGAACATCCTGCAACTCCTCTATAATTCCTCTATTAACTTTATATAGCCCATCATTAGTCTGCTGCAAGTATTTCATATGTTGCTTATATTTCTGAATACTCTCCTGTAGGTTTTCTTCATCAAAACTAGGGATATTAGGCATATCTGCATCCTGCATTAGAAAATCTGAGAAATCAATAGAAACAGTAGACTCCTGTAAAATTCCTGCCTGCCTGAGTATAGCTTCATCTTGTTGCTCCCACTCCTGCTCTTCAACAGGACACATTCTAGCTCTATCATCTTGTTGCTGTTTTAAAAGTTTATTCTTTATCTCCAGCACTATTTCATACATTTCAGACCTGGGCTGCTCAATCTCTCTTACTAACTGTGATCTTTTTGTCTTTGCAGGCTGAGCAGAAGAAAATGGTTCAGCAATTGACTTTCCCTTACTTTTATTATCCTGTTTAACAATTTCTGTCTCTTCATTGGAAGAAGAATCAATCACAACAGCTTCCTGTCTGAAATTTAGCTTGGGATTAAGTAGTTTTTTCATATTCCACCTGAGTTTATTAGTTGGCCTAGTTTTAGGCCTTCTGTATGAAACTGCGGTCCTTTTCTTCTTCTTTGGCTTAGCTGCTTTGCATTCTGAAATAAGGAGTTCTCCACATGCTTCAGTACTTAACCCTACTTCATCAATTGGATGCTCATCTTCTAATAAGTACCCCTCATCCTCAAACAATATAGTGAGGGGGCTTCTTTGTTTAATTTGCACCTCATCTTCAAGTGCAACATATTTCTCTTCATCAATAGTCTTAGCTTCTTCAGAATGTGCTGCTGTTGGCAATTTCAGACTAGGCTGAACTTTTTATTCTGCAAATAATGAGTACCTGCTTTTAGGGCAGTCTGAAGATATTTTGAACTGACTGTCAACTTTTACCTGCTTTGCTACCTTCTTAGCCTTAACATCATCTTTATCTGCAGGTTTGGCTGTGTGACCTAACTTTTTCATCATCACTTTTCCCTTATCAGTCTGTCTCTTTGGTTGCTGGTCTTCTTGCTGAGGATGAACATCTGACTAGAACAGAAAAAATTCCCAAGTCCTACCCTCATGTTGCAACACTGTGGTGATGATCAATTTGATCATACCATGATGAAAAAGTGATTGGGAGGTGTGATCTTAATGTTGTTTTACCCTACTGGACATATTTTGCAAGCTCTTCAAAAAGAAGAAGGGCAGATTCATCTTGGAGACTCCTACCATGTGTTGGAGGAATCTAAAATGGTATTTAAATACAAATGAATACCTGCCCTCACAGGTCACACAGCTCTGAAGTATCCTTATGGGCTCAATCCACTCTTTCCTGAAATTTTGAATGAGAATACCCTTGTTCCAGTCAGGAGTCACATTAGGCAACAGGTACCTTTGTGGTTCAAACTCAAAAGGTGACTTTTTGAACCAATGCTCACCCTCATTACTGATCTCAGTGGCCTCTGCAATTAATTCTACAGTCAATTTGAATTTTAAAGCAGCCATGATGACCATGTCTTCTTTCATCCCCTAAGAAAATTTACAAGACACCTGTGTACTGTAGCCATCTATCTTCCTGAAGAAGTTCATCCAACCTGCTTGTTTGAACAATTCTGCACAGTCAGGAAGCTTCTCAATCTAGGTCAAGTCAGTGGGCTCAGGCCTGTTGACCTTACCACTTTTTCCATTTTTGCCCATCTTCTTCTTTCAAGAGTTAGAAACAATCTGGTTTTAGGCTTCAAAAATGCTTTGTAAACTGGATTTCTGTTCTTTGAACTCCTTTATAATCTGCTATACATTCCTGCACAAACCTTCAATGTTCCCTTGTCTCAATCATACAATTAAATCTGTATATAGGTAAACTGTGAGAGTTTTATGAAATAGTCATAAGAACACAACAGCACTGCTTATTCTTCAAAAATACATCATCAAATATAATGTTAAACTGTTTCATACTATATGCCATCCGAGCTCCTCATTTTAGGGTTAAGGAAACAAGCAGTAGAACATTCACTCAAATATGACCTCCTCCTTTAGCACAAACTGATTCAAATTACAGAAAACAACACTTTGATTAACTGCAGTGTCCAGGGTATTCAATATATTTGAAGACTGTCAGTGAAAATGGCTGTTCTATTTTTGGTCTTGTACTCCTATTTCTGTGTATCAAACAGCTTTGATCTTCAAACCCTAAAACTCTCACTGCTTCAGATTTTACAAGAGTAAAATCAATCACAGGCTTGTTAGACAGACTGGAGACTAACAGTATGAGAAGAGAGAAAAACACCACTGTCTGCAATATATTCACCTTCGCCAAAAACTACCATCAAAACCTGTATATGAAAGTCAACATATTATCCAAGCAATGGATATTGCTCTCCAAGCAATTGATTTTTCACATTATAACAACTATCACCAGCTTCTCAAGCAGACTGAACACTTTCACATTAAAAGATGAGTATAATAAAACAATCTATAAGTCATCTCAATGCTGCTTCCTGTAGATTCTGATTTAAATTGACATTAGGTCTAGCATTAGGTCTGAGAAGAAACCTATTCAGTTAGCTCATTACAGCCAATATTCATCAATATCAGAGTTTCTCGAGTAGGTTAGAGAGCAAAACATAAAAAACCTTCCTTTAAACTGTCCTTGAAATTCCAAAAGTGAATGCTTTAAACTTAAGGTTATTATGATACTCTGTTCATGCAAATTCTCAATAATAGCTTCAGACAGCTATTTCTATGTTGAATGGTTCATTTTGAAACCTATTCTAACTTCTGCAGCAACCAATTTCTCCAAAATAGCCTCCAGCAAGAAAAACCCAATTTCTTCAATTAGACGGGTTTGTATTGAAATACTTGTCAATTACTCAATTGCCACGGCTTAAACCTTCGTCTTGGGTTACCAACGGTCTCTCCTTATGCGTACAGGTGTCTTCATATAACTTCTTTGACAGCAGGTAAGTGAATTAGGAAGCCCTAATTTTCGCTGGCGTCTATAACACTGTCTTTTCTTCTCAGCGGCACAATCCACCTTCTTAGCGATTTGATATGCTTCACGAGCACTCTTCCCCTATGATAATGCGTGCAGAAAGAGAATGGAGCCAGCTTAGATCGAGATTTGCTGATGTCTATCCAACTGAATCCGCATTATATGCAATGATGAGCCTGTTTTGTTTCGTGACTAATAACCACCTGAAATTGTGCTTAAACAGCAGTTTACACGTGCTAGACAACTCAACCAATGTAATTAGTCACTTCCAGATGAAAATCATAATGAAAATATGCATAAAAGTTGAAAAAACAAAGGGCTGCGATATTCTTGTAGCGCGCCCTTTGTTAAATTTTTTTCCAGCGCTACAAGAATAACTTCCATGCCAAATTTTCGTTGTTTTTCAATTTTCTGCTAATTTGTCGGGGCTTTAAAAAGTTGCTAGGTTAAAAATCAAATCTAACTGATCTCCAAATACACATTCATGAATCAATTTTTGATAATATGACTTTCTTTAACCCCTTTTTAAAATGCAAAAGACCAAAAATCAAATAAAACCTATAAAAAGTATGCCCAAAAAACTATCAAACCATCAAGAGAACTCCTGAAGGAGATCAAAACTAAAACTTAAAACAAAAGCTTAATTTGAAAAATGAGAAACAGATCAAAAAAAAATTTAAGAAGTCAAACCAAAATTGAAGGAAAAATTTACTGACTTTACATCTGGCTCCAGCTGCGGGATGAAGTCCTCCCTGCGAGGCTTCAAGAACCTGTAGACCAGTGCCTTCTGTCCTTTATTCACCTATCTGAAAACTTCCATTGGGCTATGGAGTCTTTATTCAACCTCACTCACACCGGTATGTACAATGAAGAGTGAAAATGATCTCATAAACTGTAGAAATGTTAGAGGAATCGCCCATTAACAGGGCTGGGTAACTCCTCACCTTCCAAGGACTGCAAGATAAATGTATTATTTTCCAAAACTTTTGATATCAGAAAAGGGCCAAACCAAAGATTATCAAATTTTCCATGCTTACCCTTCTGTTCCTTTCTTGCATCCCATCTTAAAACCAACTCACCTACTGAGAAAGAATTGTCTTTGATGTTCTTATCAATCCTGCTTTTAACCTTGGCTCTGTACAGCTGAGCTTGTTCATCCACCTTCTCTCTATTTTGCTGAAGTTCTATCATTTCAAAGATTCTCCTTTGCATGTCATCTGGTTCCTCTTGAGAATTTTGGAGGAATTTCATCACTGGAATCCCCAACTGAACAGGGAACATTGCCTCTGTGCCATATACCAGCTAAAAAGGAGAAGTACCAATGGCCTTTTTTACTGTAATCCTGTCTGCCCACAATGCATATTTCAGCATTGAATCCCAAGATCTTTTGTTATGCTTCAGCAGCTTCTTGATGCTTTGAATGATATTCTTGTTAGATGATTCAGCCTGGCCATTTCCCTGAGGGTAATAGGGAGTTGAATGTTTCAAAACAATGCCATTTTTCTCACAAAAAGCCACCATTGCTTTGGATTTGAATGCTTTGGCATTATCAGTTATTAATCTGTGTGGACAACCAAATCTGCTCAAGATATTGTATTCAATAAACTCCATAATCACCTTATCTATAGCATTCCTTGTAGGAATGGCTTCCACCCACTTTGTAAAGAAATCTGTGGCAGTCGAAATCCAATGATGCTGTCCTGAAGATGCTGGATTGATCTCTCCAATAAAATCCAGACCCCACTGCTGAAAAGGTGCATTGACTGCAATAGGCTTCAAAGGAAAAGATAATAATTTCTGTTTACCTGCAAATTTCTGATAGGGTATGCAAGTTCTTACCTGCTGGTAAACATCTGTGAATAGGGAAGGCCAATAGTATCCAGCTCGTAAAATTTTATATGCTGTAGTTTTCCAATACTTATGCCCTCCACAGGCTCCTTCATGAGATTCTGAAATTACTTCCCCTATTTCAGCTTGATCCAAACACCTTAACAAGATACCTCCTGGGTCTTTCCAAAACAATTGATCCTCTAACAAACAGTACTTTGTAGCTTTCAGTTTCAGGGATCTGGCAGCCTTCCTATCCAAGTGTTCAGCGCATTGCAAAAATAACAGAAAATAAACAATATCAGCATACCAAACTGAAGATGAATAAAAATCCATGATCTTTTATTTTTCAAGTGCTGTTTGATCTTCTTCATGAGTAATATCTTCAGCCATGATATGCAGACCTAATGCTTAACAATTTGAATCAGCCAGCAGCTTGGCCAATCCCTATCCCTTGAAAAGCTTTGTAGGTCTGATTTCCACCTCATATTCCATAATTTTAGCAATCCACTTTCCCCTCTTTCCTTCACTGTCAGTCTGTGTCAGAATATCTTTCACTGCAGCATTTGGAACAAATGAAATCACCTTTGAATGCAGAATATAAATTCTGAAAAATTTCAGAGCCTTCACAAGGGCATAGGCTTGTTTTTCCAGAATGTTGTACTTCAGTTCAGAATCCATTAGAGTCTTACTGAAAAAGGCAATGGGCTGCTCCAGTCCTTCCTTGTTTTTCTGAAGTAAGACAACTGCAATTGTATCTGCTGAAGCAAAAGAAAAAGTAAGGAACTCCTTGGTAAAATCAGGACTTACCAACACAGGTGCTTCAGTAAGAGCCACCTTTATTTTCTTGAATGCTGCCTTTGCTTCAACAGTCCACCTGACTTCTTGGTCTTTATTTAACATAGCTGTGATTTGCTTTATGGTTTTAGCAAAATTAGGAATAAACCACCGCAGAAAATTTATCTTACCAATGAATGACTGCACATCTTTCTTACTCCTGGGAAAACTAATCTTCAGTATTTCTTGGACTCTCTCCGGATCAATTCTGATGCCATCAGCAGACACCAAATGACCCAACAATCTGCCCTCTTGAACAGCAAAATGAGATTTCTTGGGGTTCAAATACAAGCCAAATTTTCTGCATTTCTGAAAAGTTTTCTTCAAATGTTTTAAGTGCTCATCATCAGACTGTGAGAATACAGTGATTTCATCTAAATAGATAACAACAAATTTATCCTTTTCCCCCACAAATGCAATGTCCATTGCCCTCTGAAAAGTTGCCCCAGCATTCATCAAACCAAAGGGCATCTTGTCATACATGAAAGTTCCCCAGGGAGTGGTAAAAGCTGTCTTTTCTTTGTCATCAGGGTGCATGGCAATCTGGTTGTACCCTGAGAGTCCATCCACCATGGAAATCCTCTGTCCTCCAACAACCTGCTGTAAGACCTGCTCGATCTTTGGAAGAGGATAGTTGTCTTTTAATGAAGACCTATTAAGATTCCTGAAATCAACACACAGTCTGATCTCCCCATTCTTTTTCCTGACAGGTACAAGATTTGCAACCCAGGAAGAGTACCTGAGAGGCACTATTATCTTAGCATCCAGTAACTTCTTTATCTCTTTTTCAATCATAGGGAATAAGGCTGGATTTATCCTTCTCAATTTCTGTTGGAAAGGCTTGACATTAGGTTTCAAGGGAACCTTATGCTGAATGATTGATGTATCATAGGTTCTTAACTCTTCATAAGACCAGGAAAACACATCCACATGTTCTTTAAAAAGATTGATATATCTGCTCCTTTGTTCAGCTGTCAGAGATTTTGAAATTTTTACCATTCTTGGATTTTCTGCAGTACCAATATTGCAGTCTACTACATTTTCTTCTGAAGATTGCACCACTGGTTTGGATGGAGTGTCATATTTGGTAAAAATTATTTCCAAAGGTACTAGACCTTTAGGAATGAAGTTACTCTTTAACTTAATGATCTTATGGCCTGCTATCTCTTGTGCAGCAAACACATTTTCAACAGACTCACTTTCGGCAGACTCATTTTCAGCAGACTCATCATTCTGTTCTTCTCCTTCATCTTGATCAATTTGAGCATTGGAAAACTCATCTGTCAGCTCAAGAAATTTTTTTATTTCAATGTCATCCTCAAATACCCTCCAATGCTTCACATTATCTAGAACACATGGCCTGTATCTCACCTCTATGGGGTACCTTAGCTGAGTGGTTTTAGGAATTCTGAAATATGAGGCTGCTAGAGTCAATGAATCAGTAGTTTCATTATGATTCCTGGGAATATGAGTAATATTAAATGCTATGAAGTAATTATCCAGCATATCCCATACCTCATTTCTGTAAATATTCAGAAAACCTTTCTTTACTTGATAGTTGTTCTTCACCTGTTGAACAACCAATTCGGAGTCGCCATATGCAGCAATTTGCTGAATGCCTAAGTCTTTAGCAGCTTTCAGTCCCAGTAGCAAAGCTTCATACTCAGCAGTGTTGTTAGTGGTAAGAAATTCCAGCTTATACATAAGTTTCACAGTCTCACCTCCAGGGGAAATGAGAAAAACTCCAGCTCCAGCACCCTCTTTGCATGAGGATCCATCAAAGTAAAGCTCCCACAGTGCATCTTCTTCTTCTCTACTGTGTTTTATAGGCTGATCTTTTTCTACTTGTAACAGACCACCTGAATTGTCCTCATCAGTAAAATTTAACATGCAGGTACCAAGATCTTTATCAACAGAGTACAATGGATGATTAGTGGGGTTTTTATCATCTGTGACAATGTAGGCAAACTGTAATTCTCTGTAAAGTCTCCTATTTTCTCCACCAAAAATAGGAATGGTGGCATATGAGAGATCCATCTGTAAGGTTCCTCCAACCTTCTTTGCCCAGGATCTTGAAAGAAGCATACCAAACTTAGGTGTGATATCAGCTACAACAACATCCATTATGACACTCTTCATGGGCAGCTGAGTAAGGTTGACAACCATGTCTTTAATCACTCCTAGACACTTCACAGCTCGGGAATCAAAGGAATATAAGTCATGATAAGGTTTGGTGATACTGAGACCAAGGGCTTCCATCACAGCTTTGGGCATTAGGTTATGAGATGCTCCAGAGTCTAACAGGCAATTGTGAATCATCTGATCATGGACAATTAAGGTAACATAGAAGGGAGGAGAAGCACCAGCTTCATTTTCTGTTTTCTCAGCTAGGGCAGATCCAATAAATATTTTTGGGCTTTCTTCTTGCAAATTGACAGTATCTGAAACAGGCTGACCACTAGCAGAATTCATAACTTTTAAGACTGTTTGTTTATAAGATGGATTCTTAATCAGTTCAGTCAATGGAATAGGAATTTTCAGTTTTCCTAATTCAGTTTCCAAATTGAAATTCTGAGCTGACCTGTTTACCTATTCAATTTCAGCATTCTTCTTGGAATTTTCTGCAGGCTGCCTCTTTTCTGTGACAGGATCAGCAACTTGTTTATCAGGAACATTTGCAGCAGGTGCAGCAGCCTTCTTCCTGGGAGCTTGGACTACTTGTTTCGAACCAGATCTGAGATTAATTGTCTTTTTAATTCCATTCTGATTAGCAGCAGCATTTACAGTAGTTTTCTCAAAATCTAAATCATCTTCAACTTCATACATATCAGCATCATAATACTTAGAGTTCAGAAACTCTTCTTCTGTTACAAAACCTCCAGACAAACCATCTCCAAAGTGGTTCATATCCTGATCTGTTTCAGTGTCTTCAAAAAGCAATTGTTCATCAACCTCTTCTTCATCAGCTACGTTATTTTGCAGAGGTGGGGGCACTCTCTGATCCTCATTCTCCCTCCTTTCTTGCTGGATGTCATTATTCCTTCGCTCCCTTGGCATGAATCTAGGAGCAAACTGCCTCCTAAACTGATTTTGATTATTTGGATTCCTCGGAGCTTCTTGAGCAGGTTTAGTTGAATTCTTTTCAAGCTCTAGTTTGTTTAACTTGGCAGTAAGAATTTTCACAAGTTTAGCCATTTCATCTATTTTGGATTCAGCAGACTGAGGGGCAGCACTTGTTGAAATAGCTTCTTTCTTTCCCTTTCTTTCATACTGCTGCTGAGGTGTTTCTTTTTTAAGCCTGTTAGAAGCCAGCAAATTAGACTCTACCTCCAATGCTGCATCTTGCATGTTCAGCAGAGTAGTAGGTCTTCTTTCTCTGAGTAATAATGAAAACTCATGGTCAAATGCATTTGCATAAGTCAATTTGGCTGATGTTTCAGTAGGTTTGATCTCTGCTGGAATCCTACTATACATTTTGTTAAATCTTTTTGAGAAATCACCAACAATCTCATCCTTCTTTCTTCTGAGAGCTCCAAATTCAGTTATATAGTAAGTGTGGTCCTTTGTGTCTCCCCACTGTCTCAGGAAAAGGTCTTGGAGTTCTTCAATTATGGTGATTGAGTTGGCAGGAAACTCTCTGAACCACTTTCTTACATCCCCATCAAGGCTTTGAACAAAAACTCTCATCCATACATCTTTAATCTCAATGTTCTGATTGTATGCATAACTCAGGAAAGCCTCCCAATGTTCTTCAGCAGTGGTTTCCCCCTGCCCATTGAACCTAGGCATATACTTCTGATAATCTCCTCTAGGAAAAGCATGTAAAGGTTGGGGCAAGACTAATGGTGCATACCTTGCTGCAACCATTCTGTCCATCATATCCATGGGTGGGTTTTGAGCTGCCATTGTGGACTGAGTTTTGGACTGAGGTTTTGAAGAGGAAGAAACTTGACTGGAACTTTCTTGGAAAGGACTCTTTCCTACTTTCAGCTGGAAAAGGGGTATTTTACCAGGGGAAGCAGTCTTTGCTTTCAAAAAGGTTTCAGGATTGGTAAAAACTTGAAAAGTATTTTCAGGAATGGTAGGTTTAATCCAAGGTGAGTCTTCAGCTGGGTCTAATGAATCACCCAACTGGTGAGGGTCACAAGAAGCTGGTAAAGATTGGGACCTTCTGAGTTTTCTTGCTGTTTTTATAATCTTTTCAGGGTCTGTCACACCCAGTAGCAAGGGAGATGTAGGTCTGCTCCTGGTTCCAATACTTCTAGAAGCCACTGTGACAGCTTTTTGGTGAAAATAGCCTTCAAAGATGCTGGTTCAAGTCCACCTCTCAAACCAGGAAAAATGATAAGTATCCCAGGGAAGATATGCTTCAGTTTCGTCCCCGGCAACGACACCAAATATGTTTGTGCCAGAAATTGTTCCTAAGGCTAGGGGAACAAGCCAACACAATCTCAAGAGTAAAACTCAATAAATAAAACAAAGTTTAGGGTTTTTGGTATGATTTAAATGGTTGTAAGCTTCAAGAACATGTAGGGAATACATTCAAGAGAAAAGAAACAACTAAATCATAAACATAGACTGATAAAGATGCCTAACATATAACAAAGATCCAACAAAGAGACTATGCTGAGGTTCATACATTAAAGGATAAGCATTACCAGAAAAACACATTATCTAGCAATGAATTTATCATTTAAGAAGCAAAACATGCTCAATAACAAAGCCAACATAGACAAAATGAAGGGGAAAGAGTCATATATCACATTATTTCATCAGTAAATGCATATAAGAGTTACAGTACCTATCTCTGAACAAGTCTGAAAGTACAAGTAGCTTGCAGACCTCTTGATGCTCCCAAAAATCAGAACCCTAACAATGTCTTGCTAACTCATATAGATAGGAATCCTCTACAAAATCAGTTAGGTTTCTCCTCCTAACTGCCTCCATCGAATCACTAAGCTAGGTAAAGTAAAAATTACATTTTTTTACAAAATTACAAGGTTGCTAAAAATAGCAAAACCTTAACAAAAAGTGTTTATCTGAAATAACCACTAACTAATAACTGCTTCATATCTTCTTCGCTGCCTCAACAAGGAGGTCAATACCATCTAGCCTTTGAGCCTGTCTTTTAGTCTTCTTTTCCTTCTGCTCCAGCTTGATCTTCTTTTGGGAGAGTTTCCTGTTCTCCTACTGCAGGCTCTTAATTTTTTTTTGTAATTCTGAAGAGTGTTTGTCAGTCATCCTTTTCCTTTTAAGGACTTCTTTAGAAACTTCAGATAGCTCCAAGAAATGCTTATGAACATCCTGCAACTCCTCTATAATTCCTCTATTAACTTTATATAGCCCATCATTAGTCTGCTGCAAGTATTTCATATGTTGCTTATATTTCTGAATACTCTCTTGTAGGTTTTCTTCATCAAAACTAGGGATATTAGGCATATCTGCATCCTGCATTAGAAAATCTGAGAAATCAATAGAAACAGTAGACTCCTGTAAAATTCCTGCCTGCCTGAGTATAGCTTCATCTTGTTGCTCCCACTCCTGCTCTTCAACAGGACACATTCTATCTCTATCATCTTGTTGCTATTTTAAAAGTTTATTCTTTATCTCCAGCACTATTTCAGACATTTCAGACCTGGGCTGCTCAATCTCTCTTACTAACTGTGATCTTTTTGTCTTTGCAGGCTGAGCAGAAGAAAATGGTTCAGCAATTGACTTTCCCTTACTTTTACTATCCTGTTTAACAATTTCTGTCTCTTCATTGGAAGAAGAATCAATCACAACAGCTTCCTCTCTGGAATTTAGCTTGGGATTAAGTAGTTTTTTCATATTCCACCTGATTTTATTAGTTGGCCTAGTTTTAGGCCTTCTGTATGAAACTGCAGTCCTTTTCTTCTTCTTTGGCTTAGCTGCTTTGCATTCTGAAATAAGGAGTTCTCCACAGGCTTCAGTACTTAACCCTACTTCATCAATTGGCTGCTCATCTTCTAATAAGTACCCCTCATCCTCAGACAATATAGTGAGGGGGCTTCTTTGTTTAATTTTCACCTCATCTTCAAGTGCAGCATCTTTCTCTTCATCAATAGTATTAGCTTCTTCAGAATGTGCTGCTGTTGGCAATTTCAGACTAGGCTGAACTTTTTCTTCTGCAAATAATGAGTACCTGCTTTTAGGGCAGTCTGAAGATATTTTGAACTGACTGTCAACTTTTACCTGCTTTGCTACCTTCTTAGCCTTAACATCATCTTTATCTGCAGGTTTGGCTGTGTGACCTAACTTTTTCATCATCACTTTTCCCTTATCAGTCTGTCTCTTTGGTTGTTGGTCTTCTTGCTGAGGATGAACATCTGACCAGAACAGAAAAAATTCCCAAGTCCTACCCTCATGTTGCAACACTGTGGTGATGATCAATTTGATCAGACCATGATGAAAAAGTGATTGGGAGGTGTGATTTTCATGTTGTTTTACCCTGCTGGACATCTTTTGCAAGCTCTTCAAAAAGAAGAAGGGCAGATTCATCTTGGAGACTCCTACCATGTGTTGGAGGAATCTAAAATGATATTTAAATACAAATGAATACCTGCCCTCACAGGTCACATAGCTCTGAAGTATCCTTATGGGCTCAATCCACTCTTTCCTGAAATTTTGAATGAGAATACCCTTGTTCCAGTCAGGAGTCACATTAGGCAACAGGTACCTTTGTGGTTCAAACTCAAAAGGTGACTTTTTGAACCAATGCTCACCCTCATTACTGATCTCAATGGCCTCTGCAATTAATTCCACAGTCAATTTGAATTTTAAAGCATCCATGATGACCATGTCTTCTTTCAGCCCTTGAGCAAATTTACAAGACACCTGTGTACTGTAGCCATCTATCTTCCTGAAGAAGTTCAGCCAACCTACTTGTTTGAACAATTCTGCACAGTCAGGAAGCTTCTCAATCCAGGTCAAGTTAGTGGGCTCAGCCCTGTTGACCTTACCACTTTTCCCACTTTTGCCCATCTTCTTCTTTCAGGAGTTAGAAACAATCTGGTTTTAGGCTTCAAAAATGCTTTGTAAACTGGCTTTTTGTTCTTTGAACTCCTTTATAATCTGCTATACATTCCTGGACAAACCTTCAATGTTCCCTTGTCTCAATCATACAATTAAATCTGTATATAGGTAAACTGTGAGAGTTTTATGAAATAGTCATAAGAACACAACAACACTGCTTATTCTTCAAAAATACATCATCAAATATAATGTTAAACTGTTTCAGACTATATGCCATCTGAGCTCCTCATTTTAGGGTTAAGGAAACAAGCAGTAGAACATGCACTCAAATATGACCTCCTCCTTTAGCACAAACTGATTCAAATTAGAGAAAACATCACTTTGATTAACTGCAGTGTCTAGGGTATTCAATATATTTGAAGACTGTCAGTGAAAATGGCTGTTCTATTTTCAGTCTTGTACTCCTATTTCTGTGTATCAAACAACTTTGATCTTCAAACCCTAAAACTCTCACTGCTTCATATTTTGCAAGAGTAAAATCAATCACAGGCTTGTTAGACAGACTGGAGACTAATAGTATGAGAAGAGAGAAAAACACCACTGTCTGCAATATATTCACCTTTGCCAAAAACTGCCATCAAAACATGTATATGAAAGTCAACATATTCTCCAATCAATGGATATTGCTCTCCAAGCAATTGATTTTTCACATTATAACAACTATCACCAGCTTCTCAAGCAGACTGAACACTTTCACATTAAAAGATGAGTATAATAAAACAGTCTATAAGTCATCTCAATGCTGCTTCCTGTAGATTCTGATTTAAATTGACATTAGGTCTGGCATTAGGTCTGAGAAGAAACCTATTCAGTTAGCTCATTACAACCAATATTCATCAATATCATAGTTTCTCAAGTAGGTTAGAGAGCAAAACATAAAAAACCTTCCTTTAAACTGTCCTCGAAATTCCAAAAGTGAATGCTTTAAACTTAAGGTTATTATGATACTCTGTTCATGAAAATTCTCAATAATAGCTTCAGAAAGCTATTTCTATGTTGAATGGTTCATTTTGAAACCTATTCTAACTTCTGCAGCAACCAATTTCTCCAAAATAGCCTCCAGCAAGAAAAACCCAATTTCTTCAATTAGACGGGTTTGTATTGAAATACCTGTCAATTACTCAATTGCCACGGCTTAAACCTTCGTCTTGGGTTACCAACGGTCTCTCCTTATACGTACAGGTGTCTTCATATAACTTCTTTGACAGCAGGTAAGTGAATTAGGAAGCCCTAATTTTCACTGGCGTCTATAACACTGTCTTTTCTTCTCGACGGCACAATCCACCTTCTTAGCGATTTGATATGCTTCACGAGCACTTTTCCCCTATGATAATGCGTGCAGAAAGAGAATGGAGCCAGCTTAGACTGAGATTTGCTGATGTCTGTCCAACTGAATCTGCATTATATGCAATGATGAGTCTGTTTTGTTTCGTGACTAATAACCACCTGAAATCATGCTTAAACAGCAGTTTACATGTGCTAGACAACTCAACCAATGTAATTAGTCACTTCCAGATGAAAATCATAATGAAAATATGCACAAAAGTCAAAAAAACAAGGGGCTGCGATATTCTTGTAGCGCGCCCTTTGTTAAATTTTTGTCCAGCGCTACAAGAATAACTTCCATGCCAAATTTTCGTTGTTTTTCAATTTTCTGCTAATTTGTAGGGGCTTTAAAAAGTTGCTAGGTTAAAAATCAAATCTAACTGATCTCCAAATACACATTAATGAATCAATTTTTGATAATATGACTTTCTTTAACCCCTTTTTAAAATGAAAAAGACCAAAAATCAAATAAAACCTATAAAAAGTATGCCCAAAAAACTATCAAACCATCAAGAGAACTCCTGAAGGAGATCAAAACTAAAACTTAAAACAAAATCTTAATTTGAAAAATGAGAAACAGACCAAAAAAAAATTTAAGAAGTCAAACCAAAATTGAAGGAAAAATTTACTGACTTAACACTCCATATTGTTCATCTTGTGCAACATTATATCTACTAATACTTGGAACATTCTCTAGTGTCGAACACCTAGGGGTGATGTATTTATAATTCAAAACAATTAAGAAAAATTAGTGTGTTAAATATGATAAACATAAAGAGATATAATGAATAAATATAACTTATCAAGGGATGGTATTCATTCACCCAATCTTCAATGTGTTTATTTTTGCTACGATATATTTCATCTCTTTTTATTGAAATTCTTTTGATATTGAATCACCTGCATTCAACACAAGAAAAATGACATTTTTCATCACCCCTTTCCCTGAAATATGCCCACAACCTATCAATATTCCTTGGTTTTCTTTTACACCAATGTTATCTGATATTTTTCCCTACCAACATAGAGTGATGACTATATTAACAAATAAAGTGGCTGTGAAAGATAAAATAAATATGAAGAAAGGTCCTTATAACCTTTCCAAATTGTCGTAATTATCGAAAAATTGTTGAAACATCAATTAAATATCTTACATTTATAAATATCTCTACCATCAGTCTTCCAACAATTGTTAACATAATCAACACTAACTTTTTCAACTTTCACTAGTCAAAAGTAGCAGTTGCAAAAGTTTAACGATAATCCCCCTTTTGTCGGGGGTCCAATAGTTTACCATCAGAATACCAACTAATACACCTTAAACATTGGTGGTTTAATGATTCAAGAAAAAATGTCGGTATATCGACATTTGGATGTGGCAATACCAATGGTTTAATTATAATCATCGGTCAATTGACGGACGTGGGCTATATTTAAAAAAAAAATTAACAAGTATTTTCGATGGTCTTTCCATACCGTCAAA
The DNA here is from genome assembly GCA_001517045.1 of Pseudotsuga menziesii. Lineage (NCBI taxonomy): Eukaryota > Viridiplantae > Streptophyta > Pinopsida > Pinales > Pinaceae > Pseudotsuga > Pseudotsuga menziesii. The sequence goes on from LPNX010607739.1 coordinate 70,432, forward strand.
GTTTTTCGCTGAATTTGAGCCAAAATGTTCTAGAGGATATTGAAAGGGAACCTTGGACTTTGGCTTGTGCTTCTCAAAAGGTGAAAATTTTACTCTAACAATATATTATGATGTACATTGGGTAGACAGTGTTGACGATCGAAAAAGTATAAGTGGAGGAGCATTCTTTCTTGGAAACAATATAGTCCCTTGCTTGAATAAGAAACAATATTTAATTATTCTATCCACAATAGAGGCCTAGTATATAGCAACAACATCATGTTGCACACAATCTCCTTGGATGAAGTAGACAATGAGAGATATTAAGGTAGAATATGATCATCCAATTTCAATACTTTGTGACAAAACAAGTGCAATACATATTTCAAACAATCATGTTATGCAATAAAAAACAAATCATATTCTAGTCAAGTATCAATTCTAAAGAGAAAAAGTAGTATCTAACAAAATGTCAAGTTGGAATATATTTCCACCAAAGAATATATTGCATATATTTTCACAAAACCCCTCCCCAAAGAGATATTTGAATATCTCATAAAGAATTTGGGAGTAATACCCATCTCATCTAGTCACTAAGTGCTTAAGGAGAATCATTAGTTCAATGGGAGCATCCATTTGCCATTAATGTCAAATGGGGGGAGTATTGTAGCGAGAATAATTCTTTTTATGCCTAGTGTACTATGTGTTTTGTTTCACTATTTCCACCAATGACAAAGGGTGATATTGTTATCAAAATTTTCATATATCAATGATGTCAAAGAAAAATACCATGGATGGGTTTCCAAAACCATGGACTTATTGGTTAAAAAAGAGAAAGAAATTAATTGTTTACTTAAATTTATCTTATATGCAATACCATGGAAAATACCATTGATGCATTTCCAAAATCATGGACTTAGTAAAAATAAAAAAGAAATTAATTATTTGCTTAAAATTTAACGTGTCTTTTCAAATAGACACGACCTTAAATACGAAGGGTTTCCAATAGGTATATATATTCAAGAATATTTGAAGGGAAAGCGTGTTAGTGAAAAACAATATCATTCTAAGAGGAGCCTCTCAAGAGGAAGTGTGTATGGTGACAATTATTCAAAAAAAGTCTTATTCAAGGAAACATAAATTGTAATTAATGGATTGGTGCTGCTTAAACAAAGAGATTGACATCTTTTGCTAAGTTGGGGTTTGGTAGTGGGGATGGGTGTTTCTAGTATGTTTGTGCTTATTAATAGCCATAATAGTAGGCTAGTTCCTGTGAAGATCCATAATAGTAGGTTGGTCCCTATGAATATTTGTAACAGTAGGTTAGTGCCTACGAAGAATTATAAAGAGAATTTTTTTTGTGGATTTCCCTCGAAACGGTTTCCACATAAATATTGTGTTCTATGTCCTATAATTGATAGATCTTATGTGTGATTTTTTTATTGTGGTAACTGAATTCAAATAAGTAGAAAGATGATCTTATACTCATTCAACCCCCCTATTAGTATAAGTGTGTGTTAAGTATATATATATATATATATATATATATATATATATATATATTGTAGGTCTTCAGACAAAGGGTAAATTTACATGTTTAGTTTGTGGTCCTATGAAAAAATGCGACTTCGCTCAAAAAGCTTAAGCAAGGAGGTGTTTGCTGAGCATAGGAATTTCCTCTCTAAAATCATAGGTATAGAACAAATGAAAAAAATATTTTCAATGGGAAGCAGGAGGCTACATTAAAACCACAGAGAATGACACCTCACCTTTGGAAGATGCAATACAATAGAAATCGTCAAGCTTGTACGTGTGGATCATCGTATATGAATTGTTATGTATTCTAGTTTTTATTGTGATTTGTTTAATGTAGTGGCCATATTTGATTTCTCATGTAATTTATTTATAAACTAATATTCTATTAATCTGTCATAGTAATCTAGGGACTAAAACATAGTCTCATAAGAGATTTCAGACAATTAAGTATGAAAATGGCGTAATGGTGTTGCAAAATGAGTAGAAACTATGTATAATAAATAAAGAATGAGTAAATACAATTAAATGATCATGCAAGATGCATGAATTCCAAGATAATTCGAATTCCCAAGGAGGTCATTCGAATTGAATGAATGGGTGTAGCTTAACTAACTATAAGCCACAGTAAATACACCTAGTTAACCCACTGATAAAGTCCAAATTGACTCAACTGAGTCCTAACTGAAGTTGGAGTGCAATGGATGACTGGGTCTAACTAAAAGTAGCTCAGAAACATGTCACTGCATGCCAACCAATAAGTGGTAGTGCATCATTAACTCCAATGAACCCCGATGAGGCTAACTGAAGTCAAACTGGTCATCAGAGGCTGTTGGAGGGGCCCTAGTTGACTGTAGTTCATAAATATTAATAACAATAATCAATATAATGAATGGAGGTGCCTTCACCACTTACCTTAACTAATTGTAACAATCATTTAGCAATTAGGTGCATTTATGACACTCAGATCACCCCCAAAATGCTCCCTGTTTGAAGGAGGAAGCCCAGTTAGCCTCCCCGAATGAAGGAGAAGGATTAGTTGGCATCTTTGACTAAAGTTAGGCATGGGTGTGCTCATGTTGATGTCGTAGTGTGCTCATCTGATGCTGATTAAGTCAATAAAACTTATGATAGTGGTTTAACAAGGACAAATTGACCAAATTAAGTGTGCATGTTGGGTAAATGTATCCAACATCCCCCCTTAAGCTATACTCAAGAGAAGGAAAAATAAAGTGCATGAAATGCTAGGGCCCTGAAAACAAAGGCCATAGGTCACCCTGTACAATATTGTAACTCAAACAATGCTAAAAAATAAATCTAAGTGAGGAAAAGAGGGAAAACCCAGTGGGAAAACCCCCCCCCCCCCCCCCACCCCCTCAAGCTGAAAACTGAAAGTAGTCTGATCACCCTAATGAACTCACCCCCTACAGTGAACAGAGGTAAGTTAACTTATTTTCTAAAAATATCTTGGTAAATATGTTTGCAATCTTCTCATCAGTAGGGCATTATTGCAGAATGATGGTCCTGTCATGCACCAATTCCCTGATATAGTGCATGTGTATCTTTACATGCTTGGTACTCTACCTGGTAACTGGATCTATGGATATCTTAATAGCACTTTGATTGTCACAAAAAAAGGACAATGGAAAAAGTACTACCAAGATCAAACTATGAAAGAATTCCTTGCAACCAAACATCTTGGATGCAAGCATTCATCACTCCTTGGTACTTGGCCTCTGCTGAAGACAATGCTATGGTGGTATCCTTTTTGCAAGACCATAAAATGGGGCCACCACCAAACATGAATACATATCCAGAAGTATAATTCTAATCAATAGAATCACCTGCCCAATAGGAATTTGTGTAACCAACTAGCTCTAGCTCGGAGTTTGCAGCATAGTGAATGCCGTAGGTCCTGGTTCCCTGAATATACTGGAAGATCCTCTTGGATACCTTACAATTAATATCATGAGGCTGATGCATGTATGTTGACATATCATTCATTTAATAACAGATATCAGGCTGAGAATGAGTCAAGTAGAGCAAGCTACCTATCAGTTCTCAATAAACAGTGCAGTCCATGGGAGGTGTGATTTTTCCTTCTTCAAGGTTGATCCCTGAAAGGAAAGGGAATGGATCAGCCTTACATTCAGCCATGTTGAACTTGAATAAAAGGTTTGAAATGTATTTGGACTAAGTGTCCATTATTCCATCAATATTTTTCTCTATTTCGAGCACCAGAAATTGCTTCAAGAGCCCCAATCGCTCATTTCAGATGCATTGTGGAGAGTAGTTTTGATGACTGAAATAGAAGCAACTGTGCTACCTATAATAAGTAATTCATCAAAATATAAAACAATAATAATAAATTACCATCACACTTCTGTATATACACATTTGGATCTGATTTACACCTTTGGAAGTTTTGCGAGAGAAGGAAGGAATCCATCTTGGAATAGCACTCTCTTAGGGCCTGTTTTAACCCGTATAGTGACTTCTTTAGTTTGCAATCCAAATATGGATCATAAATGTAGCCCTTATGCTGATCCATGTATATCTCCTCATGAATATATCCATGTAGAAATGCATACTTAACATCCATATGATGCACTTCCTAGTGCTTAGATGCACAAATTGCCAAAACTAGGTGGATAGAGTCCATTTTTGCAATCGGTGCAAAAGTCTCATGGTATTCCACACCTTGGACCTGGGAAACACCTTTTACTACCCACATTGCCTTATATTTTTAGGTTGTTCAATCAACATCAACCTTAGTCTGAAACACCCACTTGCATTGAACCAATTTCCTCCCTGGAGGAAGAGAAACTAGTTCCCAAGTAGTGTTTTTCTGAACAGAATTCATCTCTTCATCCATGGAAGCTTTCCATATAGGATCCTTCCGAGCATGGTAGTAAGACTTAGGATATGAAATTATCATAAAATAACAATATTTAGAAATTAAATAATCAGGACAAGAGAGCACAATACCTGCTCTTTGGAAATAAGACCGGGTTCTCCTTGGATCATCCGGATTTCCAATGTTATCAATAGCGGAGGAGAGTGTCTGTCGGGCCCAAGTTGGGAGATGATTTTGCAGTCAAGTTTACGATTTAGTATCTGATGTATTCTATAAACTAACATAAAAAATTAGAGGATCCAAATCAAGGTCATCACCCCCAATTCCATCATCCAAATACTCAGTAGAATGGGAAGGAAATTCAACAGTTTTCTCCTTCACTAGTTCTACCTCCTGAAGGGGATCATCGAACATGACATTCATTTCAACGATGATCTATTTTGTTCTAATATCCAGCAGCTTGAAACCTTTACATTCATCAGGATATAATATAAATAGGAATTCGATGTTTTGCGGTTGCAAAGCCCTCCTTTTATCAAGCAGAATTCAAGCCGATGCAGTGGACCCAAACACTATCAGATTCAACACATCCTACTTGTGTCTGAAATATGCTTCGAAAGGGGTATTCCATTTTGTAGATGAGTGTGGAAAGGATGTTATGAATATATGCTACAACATGCATGGATTCAGCCCACAAATTTGCAGCCAACTTCTTTGATTCCAACATACAAGTGGTCATCTCCTTGAGAGACCGATTCTTCCTCTCCGCTACACCGTTTTGCTGGGGAGTGTAGGGGACTGAATGTTGGATATGAATACCAATTTGAGAACATATATACAGAAACTAATTATTGATATACTCCCCACCATTATGATATCTCAAAATCTTGATCTTTTTTCCAGATGCATTCTTAATCAGTGCCTTCCAATCAGTGAAGTTTTCCAAGACTTTCGACTTCTTTTTGATAAAAAAGACCCATGTATATCTTGAAAAGTCATCTATGAAAGTGAGAACATACCTTGATCCACTCATGTATGTGATAGGAATGGGTCTGATGATATCAAAATGTATCAGCCCCAAGATGCATGATGCTTGACTTTCCTTCCCCCAATCAAACTTATGCTCAGGGTGCTTTCCAACAACACAACCCTTGCAAATTCCAGTGGTAGCTTTGATGACCGGGAGGCCTTCACCCATAGAATTATTCTGTAATTGTTGCAAGTATTTGAATTTTATATGGACGAACCTCTCATGCCATAGTCTACTAACCTCATTTCCATGAGTCAGCAATGCGGTGGGATTTTCATCTGCCACAAAATGGGAGAACTTGTAGGCTTTTGCATGATGGTTTGCAAGGCCTTTTTCTACAAGTTTTCCGGATGCAATTTTTTTGATCTCTACATAATCTAGGATAAAGGAGACTCTCTTGGGCACTCTTGTATGTGTCATGTGATAAACACTTAGGAGGTTTGATGCAAGACATGGTACATACAGAACATTGGAAAAGAAACCATGCTCAATATTTACAGTACCTTGTCCTTTGGATATGATTGTGGAGTCATCTCCCACATGGATGGGAATGTATTTTCCAGTCTCTAAAGATGAGAAAGAGTCTCTTTCAGTCATCATGTGATTTGAAGCTCTAGAATCTATCAAAAGATCTTTGGACTTCCAAGTGCTTGCCATGAGAGAATGACCTCTTTCATGCTATGGTTCTCGATCTTCCTGATCTCTCCTCCGAAATATTTCTGGAAGATTGATGTGATTTTTATCAAGAAGAGAAGTAGCTTCATCAAGTTTCTTTTTCATGTAGGCATGTTCAGTGTGGAAGCCCCTCCCACAGTATGAACACTTGACTCTTTCCTTTCCATGATGCCCTTTTTTTTGTTCTTCTTCGAGCCGAAAGGCTCTTCATACTGCTAGTTTTGAACTTTATTCTTAGAAGCTTCAAATTTTGTTTTTGGGTTCTTCTACTGTTTTCCTTTACCCTTCAGATCCTTGGGCCCCAAAGCATAGAGGGATTGATCATGAGAGGATCTGATGATCCCCATCTGGACAAGATTATCATGTTCACTTGTTAGGGACTCAATGAAGGCATTGAGTGAAGGCATCTTCCATCCAGGGGTTGTGAGCTTCCCCGCATGGACTATAGAGAAAAAAAACAAATAATCAGCTCTAAGTTTGGAGAGAATGGTGAGTATGAGTTGATCATCCTCCTTCTCCACCTTACACTGCTTCAACAGTAAGACAATGTGCTTGAACTTTGTGAAAAAATCATTTAAGGTCTCTAAATTGGAAGGTTGGAGAGACATCAATTCATTTTCAAGCTGGTAAAATCTCAAATCATCCTTTTTTCCATACAGGGTGTCCAATATGTCCCAAATTTCCTTTGGAGTCTTCAATCCCGAGAGGTGGAAAAGAAGATCCCTAGGAATAGAGAGGCAAAAGAATTCGAATGCTATATCTTTCTTGTTCAAGAATATGGCTTTGTCTATCACATGAGTAGGCTCTTCTTCGATGTCCATAGTGACCTGGTAGTGTCCTCTGGCACGTAGATAGATCTCAATATCTCCTTTCCATGAGTCAAAATTGAACAGAGTCAAGATTTCGACAGAAGAAGCCATCTCAAACTACTGTAGTGAATGCTTTTCACCTATTAAAACCTAAAAATCACAACAAAAAGGGCACCGTAAGGTCAGGCATCTTGCACATTTTAGGCTTTCATCACACCCAACATAATTGATCAAGCAAGCTTGATAAAAAATTCCTTTCCTTGGGGTATTAAGTGGTAAGCCTTGGCTTCTGGTGCAGTGCTGGAATTTTGAGCTTTTGCTATTTTTTCATGCAATATTTGTCAAAAACCATGTTTTTGAGAGATATGAGATTTGTCCCCATGAGCTATGATACCATATTAATCTGTCATCGTAATATAGGGACTGAAACATAGTCTCATAAGAGATTTCAGACAATTAAGCATGAAAATGGCATAATGGTGATGCAAAATGAGTAGCAGCTCTGTATAATCAATAAATAATGAATAAATACAATACAATGATCATGCAAGATGCGTGCATGCCAAGAAAATTCGAATTCCTAAGGAGGTCAGTCGAATTGAATGAATGGGTGTAGCTTAACTGACTGTAATCCATAGTAAACACACCTATTTAACCCACTGATCAAGTCTAGATTGAATCAACTGAGTCCTAACTGAAGTTGGAGTGCAATGGATGACCAAGTCTAACTGAAAGTAGCTTAGAGACATGTCACTGTATGCCAACCAACAAGTGGTAGCGCATCATTAACTCCAATGAACCTTGATGAGGTTAATTGAAGTCAAACTAGTCATCAAGGTGGTAGAGGCACCCTAGTTGACTGCAGTTCATAGATATTAATAAAAATAATCAATATAATGAATGGAAGTGCCTTCACTACTTAGATTAACTGATTGTAACAATCAGTTACAAATTAGGTGCATTTATGACACTCAGATCACCCCCGGAATGCTCCTTGTTTGAAGGAGGAATCCTAGTTAGCCTAAGGAGAAGGCTTAGTTGGCCTCCTTTACTAAAGGCAAGTGTGGGTGTGTTCATGCTGATGTCATATTGTGCTCATTTGATGCCGATTAAGTCAATAAAACTTAGGATAGTGGTTTAACAAGGCCAAATTGACCAAATTAAGTGTGCATGTTGGGTAAATGGCTCCAACATATTCATGATGTCCATCATGATCATGAAAGAATTAATGGGCTTCCATGAGTAATGAAAAGTTATCGTATACAATTCAAGAGGTTTCCCTACTATGAGCACCTACAAATTGCTCATTGTTTTGATACAATGCATATTGGCAAGAATGTGACTAAAACATTATGGTGACTACTGGAGCTAAGGAGGGAGAAAGATAAATTTGTGATAGCTTGCAAAGACATTCAAGAAGGAAACCATGCAATGAAAGATGTCATCCAATTTCATAGCAACAAAGACCAAATTAATATAAACTCAATTCCATGGATGTTTACGGAGAAGCAAAGTAATGTTGTCAAAGAAGTAATGTGGAAAATTAAATTTCCCACTGGATTTTGTGCGAACTTGAAGAATATCATAACAAAAAGGGTGATTTTGAGGGGGTCAAAATGCATGATTTACACGTCTTCATCAAGGTAATTATTATTGTTATGTCCATATAATTTTTTTTTTCATTTTATTGCATATTTGTTTTTCTTGTTTGTATACTCTTTGTTTAAAAATGGCCTGTTTTGTATATTGATACAGTATGTTCTACCTCTCTCTCTCTCGAACAACTTCACCAACAATGTCAAACACGTTATATATAATATTGGTAAATACATGAGGTAACTAGCGATTAGTTTCTTGTGCTTAGTGTTTCTTTAATTCTTCATGTAATTTAGATTTGTTTTTTTGTACACTATTTCATGATATGTAATTTAACGTTTTCTTTTGTTAAATATTGTTATTGGTTTGTGTCACTTGTAGATGGTTGACAAAACAAATCCATAAAGAAGATATAAAGTATTGGAGGATATAAATTCCTTGTCTCATGTGTGAATTGCAGAAGCATCTACCTTTGGCATTTTTCAGTGCACAGGAACACTACCTCACACACCAAGTTGAGGAGATTGAGTTGTGTGGACCTATGCAATCAAAATCCATGTGGATGGTTGAAATGAACTTGAAATTTATGAAGGGTTTGGTTAGACAATGAGCACATGATGAGGGTTCTATGATGGAAGGATATACGGTATACCAAAACATGTTGTATGTTAGTGAATATCTTCTTAATTTAGCGTCAAAACTCAATTTATGTCGTATTTATGATCTTGAATCCAATAACAATTTTGAAGGGGAGTACCTAAAGGGGAAAGGTAGATTGAGGAAGGTGAAAGGTAATTATTAGCTAGTGGATGTTAAATATATTGTTCATATTTTGCATCAATTAAGAGCATATAATTTGTTCAGAAAATTTACATCTATCTTGAATTTTAATGTTTATTGTCATCAAGTAGTTGGTCGAGAGTGGGATGCAATTCATTTATACATCGCAAAAAATCTTGACTAGATGAAGGTATGTATTGAACGATGCAAAAAATCAGGTCATGGAATATCATGGGAAGGTGTGGCTTCATTGGTAAAAGCAACACATCGCAATGGAGATAGAAATATTATGGAAAGGGAAATTGATTTAGCATATGGTTTAAAAGATAAAATGGAAAGCATATTAATCAATCACTCTAAATATTTTATTTTGCAAATTACATTTTGACGTACATGTTGTTCTTTTCCATGTATTGTTGCATAACTATTGAATCGTTGTGTAATCTTTTTGTGTATTGCTTGTTGTAGGTAAAACACCATAAGGCTATGGTTTGCAATGGTTGTAGACATCGCATCAAAAAATTGGATGGAACAAAGAAAAATTCAAATTATGGGATATCTGTAGTCTTTGAGGTGACCAATGTTTCATATAGAAGTGATAGACATCTAGAACTCTCATAAAATCAATACTATGGGTATTTGGAAGATATTCTACAGTGTTACTTTAAATCCTTCAAGGTAGTTATGTTCGTTGTCAAATGGTACAGGTTACGATTGAATCAATGTGATCCCGATAGAAATATTATTGAACATGATAATGGAGATCTATGTTCTTCCAATCTAATGTGAACATGTATTTTACTCGGAGGTTCCAGGTAAAGTGGGCTGGTCATTTGTTGTGAGACATGATCCAAGGAGAAGGTCGGTAAAGTATAACCTAGATGATGGTAATGAAGAGGGTACTATGGAAGAACAAGACGATGATGAAGAGAGTGATCAACATGATTAGATGATGACGATGATCCAATAGAATATGTCCAAGAATTAGTTTAATCAGATGATGTAGGAGACAATTCCCATGAATATTACATCGATGATGACACAATGAGCGTAACTGACTTAGATGACGATGTTGATATGACCAATCCTTACAATATTGACTCTGGATCTGATGGTACAGATGATGACTTGGATGAAGAAGATGATTAAATATATTGAAAGGTAAATATTTAATTAGACCTATTCTTTTATCTTATTTAAAAAAAAAGAGTTACTAACATCATCATCATCACCATCATCATTCATCATCATCATGTTGATTATGATTGTCACTATAATCATCATCATCATCATCATCATCATTATCTGTTGATGTATTTGTAACTTTGGAATGTATTGACATGTATATCTTATGTATTGTACCCCAATGTTTATTTTGGGAAGTGTCTGTAATGTACTTGAGTCAAGTCATGCCTTGATGTTCCTATCAGGAAATTTAATAATGTAAACAAGTTATGTAAAGTCATTATGGGTAACCCTCCTATTGATCAAGGGTTAAAGTCCCTACAGTTGTGGGGCCCTAGGGTTATTAGACTCTTGTAGAGAAATAGACCCTAGTGTGTTATTGTCAAGTCGGGAATTAGTATAAATAGAGAGTGAGCCTCTCTATTTAACACACATTCACCCACACTCAGTCATAGCGCATAAATTAGAGAGAAGAAGTTTATGGGACAAGAGAGAGAGAGACAACTGTTGTCAGGAGATCATCTTACTATTTTGTGGTTTTTCTTTTGTTGTTGATTCTATCTCTGAGGAAGTTGCGGGGTTTTCTCATTTATGGTTTCCCCAAGGAAAAAATTTGTGTTCATTGTCTCTTGTGTTTGATTGTTGTGTTGGGCAGAACTCCAGGAAAGTCAAACCCTAACCTTCTCCTGAACCAGCTCTACAGAAACTCAGCTCTAGATCTAGATCCGACATCTTAACCTAGTAAGATATAAATCTTTTGTATTTCCATTTGAGGTTCTCAGTTAAGATGTCTCATCATACCAAGCTTGATGAAAAGCTTGAGGGAGCTGATAACTTCTGAGCCTGGAAGTATAGGATCTCCCTGGTCCTGGAAGAAAATGAGTTGGACTCCTACATCAATGAGGAGGTTCCAGTTTCAGAGGGAGATGAGGCTAAGCCCTTACACAAGAAAAAAATGGTCATGGATAAGAGAATTATTGCTGATTCAATCAAGGAGCACCTCATACCATAGGTGTACTCCCTAAAGACACCTAAAGCTATGTTTGATGCCCTGCCCAAACTATTTGAAGGAAAGAACATAAACCGAAAGGTGACTCTGAGAAACCAATTGAAGAATGAAAAAATCCAGAATGCAGAGACTATCTAGTCTTACTTTACAATGGTCTCTTAGATCAAGAAACAACTGGAAGTGGTAGATGAAGAACTAGAGAATGCAGAAATTGTGATGACCACCTTGAATGGTCTCCCTAGGTCTTGGGACTCTTTCATTCAAGGGATCTGTGCTAGAAAGAAGCTAGTCAAGTTTAGCAGAATATGGGAGGAATGCTCACAAGAATAAGCTCAAATATTAGCATGAGAAGAAAAGATGGGAAGTGAAGATCAAGATCTCATAGTAAAATCCAAGAAAATTAGAACAAGCCATCATAGAGGTAAGCACTCTCACCAGAAGAGTAACTTTATAAAGTCTACAGATATGTCTAATTTCATTTGCTATACATGTGATGAAAGAGGACACCTTGCAAGATATTGTCCTAGAAACAAATATAGATCTCTCAATAAGAAGGGAAATAAGAAAAGACATCATGCTCATGCTACAAAATATGATGACCCTTCCAAGAAGAGAATCAGACAAAACAGTGATGATTCTTCAAGTGATGAAGAATATGTTTTGATTTTTGCTCTCATGGGAAACATCACACATGGAAGCAATGATTGGATTATAGACAGTGGGGCTTCCAAACATATGACAGGATTCAAAGAATCCTTTATGAAACTATCAGAACATGAATCACCCCAAAAGGTGAAACTTGGAGATGACTACCAGTATCCAATAAAAGATAGTGGGGAATCCTCCTATAAGCTAGATTCTGGAAAGTCTATAAAGATGAAGGATGTATTGTTTGTACCAGGACTAAAGAAGAACCTACTCGCCATATCTTCATTAGATGCAAAAGGCATGAGGGTTGCATTTGTAGATGGCCAAGTTCTCATGTGGCCAAAGGGAAAGACTATTGATGATGTAGTAGTGATTGGGGAACAAGAAGGAGGTCTATACAAATTGAAGGGCCAACTAGAAGAAGCTTTGGTCCATGAATCAGTAGAGCCAAATGAACTTTGGCATAGCAAGATTTCACATGTGCACTACGGAGCACTACTACTTGCAAGCAAAGATGTTGAAGGACTTCCATAAATTCAAACAAAACATGATGGTGTATGAAAAGGATGTGCAAAAGGAAAGAACACAAAGAAGGCATTTCCAAGTAGTAAGAGCCAAAGCAAAAGGAATCTTGGAAATCATTCACTCCGATGTATGCAATTTGATGTCATCCAATTCATTAAGCGGGTATTATATTATGTTCATTTTATTGATGATTTTTCTAGGAAGACATGGATATACTTCTTAAAGAACAAAGATGAATTATTCATAAAGTTCAAGGAATTCAAAGCCTTGATCGAGAACCACACAGAAAATAAGATCAAGACCTTTCGATCAGATAATGGCAGAGAATTCACATCAAATGAATTCAAAGAATTATGCAAAGATTCAGGAATTAAGAGGGAGTTAACCACTCCATATAATCCACAACAGAATGGGGTTGCAGAAAGGAAGAATATAATGATCATGGAAGCCGCAAGGGCCATGCTTAATGATCAATATCTTCCCATGCATCTATGGGAAGAATCTTCCAGAACTGTGCTGTATGTACATAACCATAATCGACATAGAGTACTCAAGAACAAGGAACCTGAAGAAGTATTTTCTGGCAAGAAACCAGAAGTCAACCATCTCAGAATATTCGGCTGTCCAATGTACATACATATTCCAAAAGAAAAGAGGACAAAGTTAGATCCTTAAGGAAGGAAGGGTATATTTATGGGATACTCTGAAAGCTCAAAGGCTTACAGAATATACTTCCCAGGATTCAAGAAGATAGACATCAGCAGGGATGTAACATTTGATGAAGAATCAAATTACAACAAATCTAGAAAGAGACCTGTTGAGAAACATGAAGAAATAGAAGTACCCAGAGTTCATGACACAACCATGAATGAAGAAATTCAAGAAGAAGATCGAGGATTAGAAGAACCTCAAGAACCTATAGATCCACCTTAGGAGAAGAATCCTCACAAGAGGAAACCTGCTTGGGTATGAGAAGCTGTCCAAGGTGTAGAAAGATATGGGGCTCTAGAAGAAAAACACAGAGAAAGGAAAAGAACCAGGTCCTACTCCGGTTATGTAGCCTTATTATGTGACTTCATTGATAAAGGACCTTCCAACTATGAAAAAAAGGTAGAAAGAAAAGAATGGAAGGATGCTATGATCGAAGAGTATCAATCGATCATGAAGAATGATGTTTGGGATGTTATTCCAAGACCGAAAGGGAAGTATGTTGTAACTTCCAAATGGATCTACAAGATCAAGCATGCTGCAGATGGAAACATAGAAAAATATAAAGCAAGATTTGTGGCTCGTGGCTTCTCCCAGAAAGAAGGATTAGGTTATGAAAAAAAAATTGTACCTATAGCCAGATACACTTACATCGGATTAGTACTTGCTCTGGCTACAGTAAAGAAATGGAAGATACACCAGATGGATGTCAATACTTCCTTCTTGAATGGTGTAGTAGAAGAGGAAGTGTATGTGGAGCAGCCACTTGGTTTTGAGACACATGACAGGGAGACTCATGTGTGTAAACTAAATAAATCCTTGTATGGTTTGAAACAAGCACCCGGGACATGGTATGAAAGAATTGATAGCTTCCTATCCAGTTCGGGCTTCACCAAGAGTAAAGCAGATTCCAACCTTTACTACAAGGTTGAATATGGTAACCCAGTGATACTCCTACTGTATGTAGATGATATGTTTGTAACAGGTATGGATGGGTTGATTGTTGATACGAAGAGGACGCTTGCTACCGAGTTCAAAATGAAGGACTTGGGTATGATGCACTATTTTCTAGGCATGGAGGTGTGGTAGAATGCAGATGGAATTTCCCTGGGACAAGGGAAGTATGCGGTAGAGATCCTGAAGAGATTTGGGATGATGGATTGCAAATCCATGACCACATTTATAACATCAAACCTGAAGTTATTGAGTGACGCTTCATCAGAAGCAGTTGATGCCATGATGTATTGTCAAATGATTGGGTCCTTGATGTACTTGATGAATATGAGACCAGATATTTGCTTTGCTGTGAATAACTTGAGCCAGTTTTTGACAATATCCAAGACATGTTCAGTTGATTGCTGCAAAGCATATTTTGAGGTACCTGAAGGGTACAGTTGATTATGGGCTCAAGTATGAGGCGAATCAAAAGATTAACCTGGAAGGTTATGTTGATTCAAATTGGGCAGGAAATGTCATTGATAGAAAGAGCACTTCAGGATGTTGCTTCAGTATGGGATTAGGTGTGATCTCGTAGTTTAGCAGGAAGCAATCCTGTGTGGCACTGAGTACAGTCGAAGTAGAGTATGTTGCATCTTGTTCGGCTAATTGTGAGGCAATGTGGTTGAGAAAAGTACTGTCTGATTTATTTGATCTCCATATGGATGCTACTTATATATATTGCGACAACCAGAGTTGTGTAAAGCTATCATAGAACCCAATGTTCCATGACAAGTCAAATCATATTGAGATCAAGTATCACTATATCAGGGATATGGTGCAGAGAGGAGTAGTGAAGCTCCAGTATTTTGTGATAGAGGAGCAGATAGCTAATGTATTGACCAAATCACTAGCCAGAGTAAAGTTTGAGTACTTCAAGGAGAATCTTGGTGTTCTCCAGATCGAATTTCCCTCCAAAGGGAATTGATGTCTTCGTTGGCCATTCTAACATGGTGGAAGCCTGATCTTCACATGGTCAGATGTAAGTGCAAATATGCTCTGATATGATTTTGGGTTGTGTTATGACATGATCAGTGCATAGACATTCTGATGTGATTGTGGGTTGTCATTAGAGGAATTTTGGGGTCTAAAATGGGCCTCCTAAGGAAAATAATAAAATAATAGTTAAAATAATAAAATAATATTTAAAATAATAAAATAATATT